>UESW01004256.1:0-137179 GCA_900491605.1 Calamus simplicifolius
GCCCATGTGATGGACCTGACCCATCTCTACATCATGGAGGAGGGAATGCCCATGATTTGGGGTATCATCATGAAGCCAAAGGTTGGGACGTTGGTTTCATAGGATAATCAATTTTTATTTTTTAGGGATGCAGTTTGGTGTTGTAATCCTAACATTATCATTATAACAAATATCCTAAATTTGTTAGAATAATTTGTTATTAACTTGATATGGTTGAATGGTTAGGTGGTTGAAACAAAATATCCTTTTATGGAACCACACAACCTCCTCTTCATATATAAAAAGGAGAGAGACGCCCCCTTGAATAGACATGCTTAATTCCTCTTTTTCTCTCTTTTGGATGCCTAACATCCACTTTCTCTCTCTAGAATGTCCTTTTTTTTCTTTAGGATGTTCCTCTCTCTCTTGGATGGGTTGAAAGCTCTTCTCACTCTCACGTCCCTCTTTCTCTCTTGGATGGGTTGAAAGCTCCTCTCACTCTCACGTCCCTCTTTCTTACGTGGTTGAAGGAAGGCTTTCTCTCTTCTTGGTTGATCAAGATTTGATCTTGATCAAAAAATCTTTCCTTTCTTTATTGATCAAGATTTGATCTTGATCAAGAATTTATTTTCTTTGATAGTTCAAGATTTGATTTTGATCAAGAAATCTTTTCTCTCCTGATTGATCAAGATTTGATCTTGATCATGAAATTGTTCTCTCTTGATTTGAAAAATCAATTGAAGAAGAAAAGAGGCGCTAGCACCCCTCACTAGAAGGTCATCATCCAATCTTAGGAGGACATTCAAAGATCTCCGCGCGGATCACCATTAGAGGCCAGACTCGTGGACGGCTAGTGGTAAATCATTTACTAGCTTCATCAGGCTTCATCCCCAATAAAAAACACATGTATGATCTATTATTTAATCATGTATTATTTTTTGTTAACTGAATCTGTTCTCTGAGGATCATGAGCTTTGGAAATTAAATTCGTATTTATTTTATTTTTCACTACATGATATATAAATTTGATTATATAAAATATACAAAATTTCAAACACTAGAGGCTCCTTTCTCCTACTCCTATGTGTTCATCACTTACTCCTATTTTGTTGCATTCCCTGCAAGTAGGTTGGCTCAAGTTGAATTTTGATGGCTCCATAAAATAAACTTCAGCGGGGGCTGGTTACTTTGCACATGATGAAGTTGGAAGGTTCATTTCTGCAGCAGCTATTCTACTATGTAATGTTTCAATGTTTTGGGTAGAATTAACAGCAATATGATATGGTCTGAAGAAACTTCTCACTTATACACCTCAGTACAGATTTGTGATTTAAGGAGACTTCCACACTATGTTGTTTTGGATTCAGTCTCCATCCCAATACTTCCATACATTTGTTCGAGGTATTCAATGGTTGCTTACTTCTACTGGCTTCCAATGGAAGATTTGTTATACTTTTCTGCATAATCTTATCAGTAGATGCTCATGATGTCAGCTTTCCTTATCGCTTTTGAGCTTTCCCACTACCAAAAAAAGGAACTGGCTGCTGGAACAGGCATTCGTTGTTCCATTTGTGCTGGCACTTTAGTTGTTTATATCTTTCATTATGTTGGAATTAGTTTTATATCTTTCGAGAAATATGTGGGCATGTGCTCTCTTTTTTGGGATCATAAAACTTGGGGCCGGACAAAGGATTCGTTACATATTTTGTTACTTTATTGCAAAGAAAGTTCAGTAGAACACATTTCCATGGCTTAAATAAACAAAATTTAGCGCTGCCTTTTGAATTAAAAAAAAAATCTTCTAGGCCTCCTTTCTAACGGTGCACGCATATAATTGAGGCACCTGATCATCAGTGGTAACAGTAATGTTCATAAATCTTGCAAATATGACTCCCAACTCTTTGGGGTGCTCAAGAACCCTGTATTCACATTGCTATTTCTATATTTATATGAAATTTTATAAAAATTTCTGCTAATAGAAATACCTCTTCAAATGCTATACCTGATATTCATTGTATTTTATCTTAACTGATATTCTAGGCTTGCAAAAAAAAATTTGCTCAGTATCTCATCTCCTCATCCGATCCATATTAGCTCTCATGCAAGGTTGATGAAAAAAATCATAGCAAGTTAGATAAAAGAAACTGAATTAATGGTAACATCCAGTGACTTCTTACATCATATTTTGGGACACTCCAAGCAACTCATATTCAACTTCAACAACTCTGCAATTTATCATCTAAAGGAAAAGGAAAGAAGGGAAAGAGAAGAAAAGAAAATAGGTGAAAAACAGAGCGGAGAGTTGTGGCGTTCCAAATGAGACTTCTCCATAACACTTGGAAGCTGGTTACCAGGTGGAACGTCACAGTATGTCCTGGGGTTTCAAATCGAGATGCTTAGCAATACATGATGAGAACTGATTCAAGGGTCTGCCCAGCGCCGTGAAGTGGTCTGAAACAGTTTTGTAATGCTGAAGCCCGTCACATACTATAAAGGTAGGCTGCTCCATGACAACCTATCAGAAGCAATGAATAACTGATCAGGTGTTAGAAGAGTATATATAACGCTTTGAACTGAATTTGCTGCAAAAGCCACACGCTATGAAACTAAATCATGATTTTCTGCTGATACCTTTGCACAATGCCCTCCAGAGTCCATCAGCTTGAGAAATCCTTGGAAATTTCAAATGCCAGGAAATAGAGAATGCGTGCTTAAAGCCTCAAACATATACCACCACATATCTGCGATCTAATGAGAGAATCCCCAGTCAGGCCAGTGAGCTCTTCAAGCAATTGGAACATGAATCTGAGTAAAGAAAACAGAAAAGGAAAACAAGCTGGAAAATAAGGACTCAAGCAAACTGTTGTCCTTATATAATATTGTGATCAGGCCATTAATATATGGATAATGCAAAATGTTACTGACGGATAGAGGAAATAAACTGAGAGTGGACCTAAAGAACAGAAATAGTAGTGACTTTGCTGAATCTTCTTATAGTACTTATACAGTTCCCTCATTCACATGCAAGTGGGGGACGCCAACTGTCTTTGGCCAATCAGCTCCCTACTCCTGAAGGCAATGCTCCTTCAAGATCTGGCATATTGTGACATACAATTCCCCAAGCAAGATCAGCAAGCCATAACATGAGACTTTAAATAATGAAAGTGAATAAGGCGATTGTGGATAATGAAGTCCTAAACCTGTACTCAGATGATATTGGTTAAGCACAATCTTAGCTGTTATTTCTACAAACCTGTTAATATCCTGAACATTTTGGTTATTAACAAACCTAATCTCATCTGTCCTCAAAAAATTCACTGAATCCCATCAAATTCCTAAATAAGGCTCCTTCATAGCAGCACATGGAGAGACAAATAGGATGCTAATGCACAGATTGAGCACAAATCAGGCTGTAATTTTTTGTACCAGCCATACACTCACAAATACATGTGCAAGTATCATTATATTGTATTTCAATGCAATGCCCTCGTAAAGCTGGTTGCGTCATAACCTTAGAAATGTAAGTAGGTACAAAGATGTTGGATAAAATTGATTAGGTGCAAGATTGCCATCAGATATAAAATGAGATTGCTAGATCATAAAACAAAATACAAACTTGCGGTTAACCTAGACATAACACAGGCCTTCATATACCTAGAGGTAACATTATATCTTGTACAAGGATCGAATTGTTCTTTAGGTGCAATAGACTACCTTTGGAACTTCAAAAAATGTATTGCTAGCACAAACTATAGAAACTGGATTTTCTTGAATCGGAGATCTGATTACAGAGAGTTTACTGATGTCTTTAAGCCATAGAAATATGTACTTGATTGAAATAAGGTATTAGGAAGAAATAGGAAGAAAAGAAGAATGGGAGGGCGGATAATACTGTCCTTCATAATCCATCATCCTTGTACATTACTATAATTCGAAATCGTTAATACACAAAGCAAATGTAATGCATACGAAAACAAAAGCTAATTATATACTTACGAAATTGTAAGTAGCAGACATTTGTATGATTTCCTGGTCAATACATATCAAAGGTACGTGAGCAATATTTGGCCATTCAGGTCCTGTCGCCTTTTGGCATTGTTGCTTCAACCGCGGGCATCCAGAGAAATGCAATTCTTTAAGTGAGGCAGGTAAGACATTCTTGGGCATTGACGTGATCTCAGGACAGTCGTGCACGGTCAACTGTTAGGGTTTAGACCTGTGATTAATAGCAATGGGATTCCCTGTTGAACAAGGATTTCTAATCCTGTTAGGTTTAGACCTTGATGAATAACAATGGGATTCCCTGTTGAACAAGGATTTCTAATCCTGTTAGGTTTAGACCTTGATGAATAGCAATGGGATTCCCCTCAACAAGAACTAGAACTAAGGATTTCTAATCCTGTTAGGTTTACTTCTTGAAAGGAGGAAGATGGGGAGGAGAAAGAAAGGGCTGCCGCCCTATGATGAGAGAAGGGAATTTTTGGGAGAAAAGAATCTGTTCTCTATTCCATCCAAACCCTAGAGACTAGAGTTTAAATACATCCACGAAGTGGGCCAGGCCCAGACTCAACAAAAAACTCCCATGGACTAAACCAATGAGATTAAACTAATCCCCAAGCCCGTGTACACCCGTGACTTGATTTAATCTCAACCCTTGGACTCAAACCCAGCCCAATACAAGTTAGCCCACCTGGGCCTTGATAGCACCACACCAGGCCCAACAATCTCCACCTTGGTGCTTTCAAGGCCTCAGCACGTCCACTGTGTCCATCAGCTTTAACAACGAAATACACTTTTGAAAACTGTCCCGTGGAAGAACCTTAGTCAGTGCATCTGCTGGATTTTCTTTGGTGTATACCTTCACCAGCTCCACCTCACCATCTTCCACCAGCTCTCTGATCCTGTGGTATCTGAGGTCAATGTGCTTCGTCCTGGCATGATAGACTGCATTCTGCGCAAGCATCAGAGCACTCTGGCTGTCACTATGCACCTGGACAACCTTCTGATCAAGTCCCATCTCCAGCATCAAGCCCTTCAGCCAAAGAGCTTCCTTTGCTGCCTCTGTGATACCTATGTATTCTGCCTCCGTGGTAGATAAGGCTGTGATGGGCTGCAGACATGATCTCCACGATACTGGACCACCAAACAGGCTGAACACAAAGCCTGTTGTGGATCTCCTAGTGTCCACATCTCCACCAAGTCTGCATCCACATACCCATATAACTGCCCACGAGCCTCCTTGGATAAGTTGGATCTCTCAGCATCTTCTTGCTGTCCATAGCAAATACCAACCCCAACTGTACCTACCAAGTACCTGAAGATTCCCTTCAGTGCTCGCCAGTGCTCCCTACCAGGCTGCGCCATGAACCTGCTCACCTGGCTCACTGCATGGGCTATGTCTGGCCTACAACATACCATGGCATACATAAGGCTCCCAACACCAGAAGCATATGGTACCTTCTCCATCTCCTGAGCCTCCACCTCAGTCTGTGGTGACATGGTCTTCGATAAGGAAAAATGTGCTGCCAAAGGTAGTGCTGTCGGTTTGGCATCCTTCATCCCATATCGCTCCAGAATCCTTTTAATGTAGCCACCCTGACTCAGATGCAGCACACCCTTGGATCTATCTCTGATGATTTCCATCCCTAGGATCTTCCTGGCTGGCCCCAGATCCTTCATCTCAAACTCCCGAGACAAAGCTATCTTCAGTTCCTGTACAGCCTTCTTACTCTTGCATGCTATCAGCATGTCATCTACATACAAGAGTAAGTACATCCTAGACCCATCATCCAGAGATTTAACATACACACAAGAATCATACTCACACCTGAAAGTCCAATGCTCCTAACATAAGTGTCAAATCTCTTGTACCACTGCCTCGGCGACTGCTTCAGCCCATACAGAGATTTCTTCAGCAAACAGACTTTCCCATCTGATCTTGGTTCTCTAAACCCTGGTGGCTGCTCCATGTAGATGCTCTCCTCCAAATGACCATGGAGGAATGCTGTCTTCACATCCATCTGCTCCAGCTCCAAGTCCTGAGCTGCTACAATACTCAATAATAGTCTGATGGAAGTGTGCCTGACAACTGGAGAAAATATCTCACCATAATCGATGCCTTCTTTCTGAGAGTATCCTTTGGCCACTAGTCTTGCCTTATACCTGATACCCTCTTGTTCTGAAGCTCCTTCCTTGCGCTGATAAACCCATTTACAACCAATGGGTTTCTTTCCTTGTGGCAGCTGGACCACCTGCCACGTATTATTGCTGTGAAGAGACTGCATTTCCTCTGCCATAGCATGGATCCACCTATCTCTATCCTGACTTTCCATAGCCTCCTCATAGGTGAAAGGGTCTCCATTCGCTGTCACCAGGGCATATGACAACGAATCCTCAAAGCCGTATCGAACTGGTGGTCGCACGTTCCTCCTGGGCCTTTGCTGTGCGATCCCAGTATCAGTCCCCTGTCCAGCTGCATCCTGCTGAACTCCCTGGCTTCTACCCCCTCTGTCAGTCCTCTCCACCTGAATCTCAAATCCTCCTGGTCCACTAGCAAATGGCACAACTGTATAGGAGGTTGTCTGACTAGTGTTACCGTGTTCTACCTCCTGTAGTCCCTGCTGTGCATCCATGCCACTTCTGTTCTGGAGGATTGAGCTCTCATCAAAGGTTACATCTCTGCTGATGACAACCTTCTTCTCCAAGGGGTCCCATAGCCGATACCCCTTGACTCCTCGCGGGTAGCCTAGGAACACCATCTTCTTAGACCTGGCATCCAACTTACTCCGCTCCCCAGCTCCAACATGCACATATGCTGTGCATCCAAACACCCTTAGATGGTTTAGGCTTGTCTTCCTTCCAGACCATATCTCCTCTGGAATGTCTCCATCTAACCTGGTGTGCGGTGACCGATTGACCAAGTAGCTAGCTGCATCTACTGCGTCAACCCAGAACATCTTTGGAAGCCCTGCCTGCAGCCTTAAGCATCTTGCCTTTTCCAATAGTGTTCTGTTCATCCTCTCAGCCACCCCATTCTGTTGAGGAGTTCCCATCACCGAGAAGTGCCTTCTGATGCCCCACTCCTCACAAAAAATCTGGAACTCCCTGCTGGTGTATTCCCCGCCATTATCAGACCTCAGACACTTCACACTTTTACCCTGCTCCTTCTCCACCTCAGCCTTCCAGATTTTGAACTTGGTGAAGACCTCTGATTTCTCCTTCATAAAGTAGATCCACAGCTTCCTTGAGAAATCATCTATCAGGGTCATAAAGTATCTGGCCCCATTCCTTGCAGAAACTGGGGCTGGTCCCCAGACATCTGTGTGTACTAACTCCAGGGGTTCAGCACTCCTAGCTGTGCTGACTGAGAACTGTACTCTCCTCTGCTTTCCCATCTGACAAGGCTCACAGATCTCCATATCTCCGCTACTCAAGTCTGGAAGCAGACCTCTCTTGCTCAGTTCTTTCATCCCCTTGTCTCCCATGTGGCCCAGGCGGTAATGCCACATCCTGTACACATCCCGGGGATCTTGCTCCACAGCTGCCACCTCAGATTTCACAGTCATCACAGAGCCCTCCATCTTGTATAGATTATTTTCCAGCCTCCTCCCTCTCATCACCACCATGGCTCCATTGGAGATGTTCAGAACTCCACTCCTGGCACGACTGCTGAAGCTGTATCCAGTCCGCTCCAAGTACCCCAGTGATACCAGATTCTTCTTGAGTTCTGGAACATGCTTCACACTGGTAAGAGTGCGCACCATACCATCAAACATCCTCACCCTCACTGTGCCAATACCTGCCACCTTGCAAGGGTGATTATCTCCAAGAGTCACATTCCCCTCCTCAACCTCTGTGTAAGTACTGAACCACGACCGGTTGGGAGTGTAATGATGAGAACAGGCTGAATCCAAGGTCCACATCTCTGTGCTGTGCCTGTGATCATCTGATACAACCAAGAGATCATCCTCCACCTCCTGATCTGCAACTGTACTCACAGACTCAGATCCTCCTTTTTCTCCCTTCTGATTTTTCCACTTAGGACAATTCTTCTTAAAATGTCCTACCTCTCCACACTTATAGCACTTCAGCTCTCTCTTGCCTTTCCTGGACTTTGATCGTCCTCCAGACTTACTTCTGTCCCTGCCCCTACCTCTGCCTGTCCTTTCCCCAACTGATAGACCCTCCTGGGGAACAGCTTCCTTGGTCATCTTCTCCCTCTGCTCATTCGTCCGAAGCACCGAGACAATATCTTCATAAATTAATGTCTCCTTCCCATAGAGCAGTGTTGTGACCAATGAGTCATAAGACGTGGGCATTGAACATAAAAGCAGAAGTGCTTTATCTTCTTCCTCCATCTTGACCCCGACATTCAGAAGTTCATTGCTCATCTGGTCGAATATTTGGATGTGACCAGCACATCTCCACCTTCTGACATCCGAAGGCTGTAGAGGCGCTTCTTCAACATCAACTTGTTGCACATATTCTTCCCCATATAGAGGGTGTGCAACTTCGTCCAGAGTCCCTTCGGGGTCTTCTCCTCCAGCACTGAATAGAGGACTGAATCCGCCAGACAGCCCCTGATCATTGAACATGTCTTCTTCTCCAATAAAATCCACTGCTTGTCTGTCATCCCATCTGGCCTTTCCTCCAAAGCCAAATCTAAACCCTGCTGCACAAGGAGGTCCTCTACCCGGACTTTCCACATGGAGAAACTTCCCTTCCCATCAAACTTCTCAACCTCTATTTTTATGCTACTCCCCATGGCCAATTCAAAAAATAGCACAAAAATAAATTTTATAAAATAGAGAAGTACCTTGATGAGATTCTGTTGAAATTATTTCAACTCCTTGAAGGCCTCCAGATTACTCCTTGAACCAGGCTCTGATACCACTTGTTAGGGTTTAGACCTGTGATTAATAGCAATGGGATTCCCTGTTGAACAAGGATTTCTAATCCTGTTAGGTTTAGACCTTGATGAATAATAATGGGATTCCCTGTTGAACAAGGATTTCTAATCCTGTTAGGTTTAGACCTTGATGAATAGCAATGGGATTCCCTCTGAACAAGAACTAGAACTAAGGATTTCTAATCCTGTTAGGTTTACTTCTTGAACCAGGAGGAAGATGGGGAGGAGAAAGAAAGGGCTGCCGCCCTATGATGAGAGAAGGGAATTTTTGGGAGAAAAGAATCTGTTCTCTATTCCATCCAAACCCTAGAGACTAGGGTTTAAATACATCCATGAAGTGGGCCAGGCCCAGACTCAACAAAAACTCCCATGGACTAAACCAATGAGATTAAACTAATCCCCAAGCCCGTGTACACCCGTGACTTGATTTAATCTCAACCCTTGGACTCAAACCCAGCCCAATACAAGTTAGCCCACCTGGGCCTGATAGCACCACACCAGGCCCAACATCAACTTCTTGAGCACGGTAAGGGTCGCCAAATTAGGAGGAAGAAGCTTAAGTTTGTGGCAATTAGAAAACTTAAGCTCTTGGAGTGAGGTCAGTTGCTGAAGCCACATCTCCTGCTCCTTGCTAAAGCAAACAAGACTGCAACTGGAAATATTCAGAATCTGGAGTGCTGGTAGGCTTCCCAAGAGAATCCCTGGATTGTTGACTAGGAGATCTTGATCCATAAGTAGATAATTGAGAGATTGCAAACCCCGCATCTTCTGTGGTTCTTGAGGCTGTAAGAAATTGCACAACATTGGACATCCTGCGATCTTTAATTTCTTCAGGTTAGTGAGGGCCTATAAATCCTCTTGGAAACTCAGCTTTGGGCAGTCCGAGAGGCATAAGTCTTTAAGGGCAGCTAGGATACACAATGATAGAGATGTCATGTGCTGATATTAGAATACTCTAAGAGGGTGAGCAAGGTGAATCTTTGAAGGCATTCAGCTAATGAACTGCCAAGGTCACCACATGAGTTGATTTTGAGCTCTGCAACTGGTAAGTTCAGACAGAGGATGGCCAGTTTTGTCAACTTCATACATTGCTTTGCTTTATATGGAGTCTCCGGAGGCAAGGAAATAAAGCCTTCTACTTCTGACCACTCCTCACATTTCCCCAAGTCTTTTAGTGTCAGATCCTCCAAAGATGGAACACCACATCATCTTTGCCATAGAGTTCATCACCAATTTTTCTTAGTGTAGGCATTGTTTTCAATATGCGCCAGAGCCCTAAGAAAGGGAAGTTGCCCAAGGGGTGGGAGGATTGTCAGCAAGTCACAAGAACATAGATGAATAGACGTCAGATAACGAAATGTTCTCTATTCACCAACCAACTTGGAAATATTTATCACCGGTGATAACCTTTGATTCCTAGTTCTTTGAGATCACAACAAGGTTTGAGGCCTTCAAGTTGTAAGGGTTTAGACCTTGATGAATAACAATGGGATTCCCTGTTGAACAAGGATTTCTAATCCTGTTTGGTTTAGACCTTCTTGAAAAGGAGGAAGATGGGGAGGAGAAAGAAAGGGCTGCCGCCCTATGATGAGAGAAGGGAATTTTTGGGAGAAAAGAATCTGTTCTCTATTCCATCCAAACCCTAGAGACTAGGGTTTAAATACATCCACGAAGTGGGCCAGGCCCAGACTCAACAAAAAACTCCCATGGACTAATCCAATGAGATTAAACTAATCCCCAAGCCCGTGTACACCCGTGACTTGATTTAATCTCAACCCTTGGACTCAAACCCAGCCCAATACAAGTTAGCCCACCTGGGCCTTGATAGCACCACACCAGGCCCAACAATCTCCACCTTGGTGCTTTCAAGGCCTCAGCACGTCCACTGTGTCCATCAGCTTTAACAACGAAATACACTTTTGAAAACTGTCCCGTGGAAGAACCTTAGTCAGTGCATCTGCTGGATTTTCTTTGGTGTGTACCTTCACCAGCTCCACCTCACCATCTTCCACCAGCTCTCTGATCCTGTGGTATCTGAGGTCAATGTGCTTCGTCCTGGCATGATAGACTGCATTCTGCGCAAGCATCAGAGCACTCTGGCTGTCACTATGCACCTGGACAACCTTCTGATCAAGTCCCATCTCCAGCATCAAGCCCTTCAGCCAAAGAGCTTCCTTTGCTGCCTCTGTGATACCTATGTATTCTGCCTCCGTGGTAGATAAGGCTGTGATGGGCTGCAGACATGATCTCCACGATACTGGACCACCAAACAGGCTGAACACAAAGCCTGTTGTGGATCTCCTAGTGTCCACATCTCCACCAAGTCTGCATCCACATACCCATATAACTGCCCACGAGCCTCCTTGGATAAGTTGGATCTCTCAGCATCTTCTTGCTGTCCATAGCAAATACCAACCCCAACTGTACCTACCAAGTACCTGAAGATTCCCTTCAGTGCTCGCCAGTGCTCCCTACCAGGCTGCGCCATGAACCTGCTCACCTGGCTCACTGCATGGGCTATGTCTGGCCTACAACATACCATGGCATACATAAGGCTCCCAACACCAGAAGCATATGGTACCTTCTCCATCTCCTGAGCCTCCACCTCAGTCTGTGGTGACATGGTCTTCGATAAGGAAAAATGTGCTGCCAAAGGTAGTGCTGTCGGTTTGGCATCCTTCATCCCATATCGCTCCAGAATCTTTTTAATGTAGCCACCCTGACTCAGATGCAGCACACCTTTGGATCTATCTCTGATGATTTCCATCCCTAGGATCTTCCTGGCTGGCCCCAGATCCTTCATCTCAAACTCCCGAGACAAAGCTATCTTCAGTTCCTGTACAGCCTTCTTACTCTTGCATGCTATCAGCATGTCATCTACATACAAGAGTAAGTACATCCTAGACCCATCATCCAGAGATTTAACATACACACAAGAATCATACTCACACCTGAAAGTCCAATGCTCCTAACATAAGTGTCAAATCTCTTGTACCACTGCCTCGGCGACTGCTTCAGCCCATACAGAGATTTCTTCAGCAAACAGACTTTCCCATCTGATCTTGGTTCTCTAAACCCTGGTGGCTGCTCCATGTAGATGCTCTCCTCCAAATGACCATGGAGGAATGCTGTCTTCACATCCATCTGCTCCAGCTCCAAGTCCTGAGCTGCTACAATACTCAATAATAGTCTGATGGAAGTGTGCCTGACAACTGGAGAAAATATCTCACCATAATCGATGCCTTCTTTCTGAGAGTATCCTTTGGCCACTAGTCTTGCCTTATACCTGATACCCTCTTGTTCTGAAGCTCCTTCCTTGCGCTGATAAACCCATTTACAACCAATGGGTTTCTTTCCTTGTGGCAGCTGGACCACCTGCCACGTATTATTGCTGTGAAGAGACTGCATTTCCTCTGCCATAGCATGGATCCACCTATCTCTATCCTGACTTTCCATAGCCTCCTCATAGGTGAAAGGGTCTCCATTCGCTGTCACCAGGGCATATGACAACGAATCCTCAAAGCCGTATCGAACTGGTGGTCGCACGTTCCTCCTGGGCCTTTGCTGTGCGATCCCAGTATCAGTCCCCTGTCCAGCTGCATCCTGCTGAACTCCCTGGCTTCTACCCCCTCTGTCAGTCCTCTCCACCTGAATCTCAAATCCTCCTGGTCCACTAGCAAATGGCACAACTGTATAGGAGGTTGTCTGACTAGTGTTACCGTGTTCTACCTCCTGTAGTCCCTGCTGTGCATCCATGCCACTTCTGTTCTGGAGGATTGAGCTCTCATCAAAGGTTACATCTCTGCTGATGACAACCTTCTTCTCCAAGGGGTCCCATAGCCGATACCCCTTGACTCCTCGCGGGTAGCCTAGGAACACCATCTTCTTAGACCTGGCATCCAACTTACTCCGCTCCCCAGCTCCAACATGCACATATGCTGTGCATCCAAACACCCTTAGATGGTTTAGGCTTGTCTTCCTTCCAGACCATATCTCCTCTGGAATGTCTCCATCTAACCTGGTGTGCGGTGACCGATTGACCAAGTAGCTAGCTGCATCTACTGCGTCAACCCAGAACATCTTTGGAAGCCCTGCCTGCAGCCTTAAGCATCTTGCCTTTTCCAATAGTGTTCTGTTCATCCTCTCAGCCACCCCATTCTGTTGAGGAGTTCCCATCACCGAGAAGTGCCTTCTGATGCCCCACTCCTCACAAAAAATCTGGAACTCCCTGCTGGTGTATTCCCCGCCATTATCAGACCTCAGACACTTCACACTTTTACCCTGCTCCTTCTCCACCTCAGCCTTCCAGATTTTGAACTTGGTGAAGACCTCTGATTTCTCCTTCATAAAGTAGATCCACAGCTTCCTTGAGAAATCATCTATCAGGGTCATAAAGTATCTGGCCCCATTCCTTGCAGAAACTGGGGCTGGTCCCCAGACATCTGTGTGTACTAACTCCAGGGGTTCAGCACTCCTAGCTGTGCTGACTGAGAACTGTACTCTCCTCTGCTTTCCCATCTGACAAGGCTCACAGATCTCCATATCTCCGCTACTCAAGTCTGGAAGCAGACCTCTCTTGCTCAGTTCTTTCATCCCCTTGTCTCCCATGTGGCCCAGGCGGTAATGCCACATCCTGTACACATCCCGGGGATCTTGCTCCACAGCTGCCACCTCAGATTTCACAGTCATCACAGAGCCCTCCATCTTGTATAGATTATTTTCCAGCCTCCTCCCTCTCATCACCACCATGGCTCCATTGGAGATGTTCAGAACTCCACTCCTGGCACGACTGCTGAAGCTGTATCCAGTCCGCTCCAAGTACCCCAGTGATACCAGATTCTTCTTGAGTTCTGGAACATGCTTCACACTGGTAAGAGTGCGCACCATACCATCAAACATCCTCACCCTCACTGTGCCAATACCTGCCACCTTGCAAGGGTGATTATCTCCAAGAGTCACATTCCCCTCCTCAACCTCTGTGTAAGTACTGAACCACGACCGGTTGGGAGTGTAATGATGAGAACAGGCTGAATCCAAGGTCCACATCTCTGTGCTGTGCCTGTGATCATCTGATACAACCAAGAGATCATCCTCCACCTCCTGATCTGCAACTGTACTCACAGACTCAGATCCTCCTTTTTCTCCCTTCTGATTTTTCCACTTAGGACAATTCTTCTTAAAATGTCCTACCTCTCCACACTTATAGCACTTCAGCTCTCTCTTGCCTTTCCTGGACTTTGATCGTCCTCCAGACTTACTTCTGTCCTGCCCCTACCTCTGCCTGTCCTTTCCCCAACTGATAGACCCTCCTGGGGAACAGCTTCCTTGGTCATCTTCTCCCTCTGCTCATTCGTCCGAAGCACCGAGACAATATCTTCATAAATTAATGTCTCCTTCCCATAGAGCAGTGTTGTGACCAATGAGTCATAAGACGTGGGCATTGAACATAAAAGCAGAAGTGCTTTATCTTCTTCCTCCATCTTGACCCCGACATTCAGAAGTTCATTGCTCATCTGGTCGAATATCTGGATGTGACCCAGCACATCTCCACCTTCTGACATCCGAAGGCTGTAGAGGCGCTTCTTCAACATCAACTTGTTGCACATATTCTTTCCCATATAGAGGGTGTGCAACTTCGTCCAGAGTCCCTTCGGGGTCTTCTCCTCCAGCACTGAATAGAGGACTGAATCCGCCAGACAGCCCCTGATCATTGAACATGTCTTCTTCTCCAATGAAATCCACTGCTTGTCTGTCATCCCATCTGGCCTTTCCTCCAAAGCCAGATCTAAACCCTGCTGCACAAGGAGGTCCTCTACCCGGACTTTCCACATGGAGAAACTTCCCTTCCCATCAAACTTCTCAACCTCTATTTTTATGCTACTCCCCATGGCCAATTTCAAAAATAGCACAAAAATAAATTTTATAAAATAGAGAAGTACCTTGACGAGATTCTGTTGAAATTATTTCAACTCCTTGAAGGCCTCCAGATTACTCCTTGAACCAGGCTCTGATACCACTTGTAAGGGTTTAGACCTTGATGAATAACAATGGGATTCCCTGTTGAACAAGGATTTCTAATCCTGTTAGGTTTAGACCTTCTTGAAAAGGAGGAAGATGGGGAGGAGAAAGAAAGGGCTGCCGCCCTGATGAGAGAAGGGAATTTTTGGGAGAAAAGAATCTGTTCTCTATTTTCCATCCAAACCCTAGAGACTAGGGTTTAAATACATCCACGAAGTGGGCCAGGCCCAGACTCAACAAAAAACTCCCATGGACTAATCCAATGAGATTAAACTAATCCCCAAGCCCGTGTACACCCGTGACTTGATTTAATCTCAACCCTTGGACTCAAACCCAGCCCAATACAAGTTAGCCCACCTGGGCCTTGATAGCACCACACCAGGCCCAACACAAGTAGCTCCCCCATTCTTCTTGGAATGAAGCTCGATTCAGTCCCCATTCCATCCCCTATCTCAAAATAAAGCCGCAATGCATCAGGTGTTTTTTTTCCTTTAGTTCTGCATTAATGGCCTCTTCTTTGCTATCAACATTTTCAAGATTCTAAATTAATAGCTGTCCCCGAAGAAGGTTCTTTAATTCTTCTATCTTGCGACCCTCCTCCTTTCTAACAAAATTCCTTTAGTTTTTGAAGACAAGTTTGTTTCTCAATCCCAGATATTAGAGACACTGTCTTAGAATCCACATATACATGACAGTTGATCAATTTGTTCATACTTTCAGGTAACCCATCAATAGGACAATACAAATTCAGCGCCTTACAAAATAACTTGGGCAACATACTGATTTTAGTGTTAGAGATATCTAGGTACCGTAGATGTGACAAGTCACCAATAACTCTTGGCAGTTTGCTGATTTCTGTACCAGATAAATCCAACACTCGCAGGCTTTTTGAATGACTTAAAATGCACTTAAGGACCTTATAAAATTTCTTTGTTTCATATTTGCCAAAGAATAGAATGGTTTTCATTTTTTCAAAGCTGATCTTATCTCTGTTCTTACTTATAAATACATCCAATTTGCTAGAATTAATAGTTAGGTGGTACACCGATGATGGAATGTTTCCAATTTTAGTCTCATCATTGACCACAAAACTATCATCCAAAGAACGATATACTGCCAACTCTCTGATTACATCAGGCATTATATACTTATTTTCTGATATTTTTCGAAAGAAATTCCTATCGACAAGTTCAGTGAATATCTGTCTCCCGATTTCTTCCATGCTCATTTCACCTCCAATATTGGGATGGATGAAACCTTGAGCCATCCACATGTGTACCAATCGATCTCCCACAAAACTATATCCCTTGGGAAATATGGAACAATAAGCAAAGCATCGCTTCTGATTTTCTTCTAGTTTTTGATAATTTAATCCCAAAGATGGTAGTACACGATCCAAAACAGTTTTCAATCCCCACCATTTACTTTCCAAAATGTTGTTCCATTTAGCTACAGTCCTTTCTTTGCTTAATTCCTCTCCTATTGCCTTTCCTGCCGAAGGCAAGCCTTGCCAGGTTTCAGTTTTAGATATATCCTTAGCAATTGATTGCAAATCTCGCTTTAGCTGTTCCTCAAGGATCGATTCACCAAAAGCACATTGTTCTAAAAGTTTTTGATAGTCACCTTCGTTCAGAAGATCTAATTGTACTGGTTCTACATAACCAGTTTTCATGACTTTTGCTACTCTTTGATATTGAGTTGTTACCAATACAGAGATTCCCCTTGCCTCACATGCCAAGGCTGTTTTCAATTGTGTCCAAGAATCTTTGTCCACATCCTGTACGTCGTCAAGAACGATCAAAAACCTCTTGTTGTCCTTTGTCATATTCTTTATCATATTCTTAAGTTTTCCCAAGTTGTACATCAAACTACCATATAGAAAGCGATTATCCCCTTCTATTTAGATGCATCTTTATTTTGTGAGAGAATAGACACCAATTCATTTGTAATATTTTCAACATTTTTACCATGCACATCTAACCATGCTGTAAAATAATTTTCTGATAAAAGCTCAAAAATATACATTGCAAGTGTAGTTTTGCCAACGCCCCCTATCCCAACTATGGGAACGACGACAAAGCTCGGAGTCGATAACATGTTTATTATAACATCTATCTCCTCATTTCGTCCAATCATTTCTTGGGGATTTGGGAGTACTTATTATTGCTGGATGCAGGATTTCTTTCCATGTATCCATTTAACGCTGGTATCTGACTATCAATATTTTTAATTTGTGTCACAAGTTTCTCCAAATTGTTGAGATCATCGTCGCCAAAAACCATCAGCTTAGCGAAATTAAAAATACTCACAGGGTGAATAAGGGATTTAGATGCCAGACCATCGCGTACATCTTGTGCCGTATAAACAGCATCCTTAACTTGCCTTTGCCATGAGTCAAGGTACGGGTCCTTGATCAGCCTTGCCTCAACTGCATTGATTGCGTTGCCGATGTGTAGAAGAGGGCAGTCCAGAGCGTTTAGCCGATCTATCATGTCTCTATACAAGCCGTGGTTCTCCTCCAAATAAGATTTAGCCATGTCTATCACCGTCTTGATAAGGGGGCCTGCAGCCCACCCTACGGCCGCCAATGCAACAACCTCCGCCATCTCAGAAGAGAATTCTAGGAGAAAAAGTTGGGCTTTGTTGATTCAAGAGGAAAGACCTTCGGCTGCTGCGAGCTCATCTCCCTTCGATTAATTATAACACTGGCTAGACTTCTGAAGTCAACAGAGTAGGTATTGCTGCCACCCACGTGGAACGACTTTATTAATCCATTAATCGTACTCTCCCGTAATGCGCGGGCACGTGTCAAAATTGATGTGAATGCTCAATCGCTTAAGCTATCTCTCAGACATCAATCATGACATCATCCGCAACAAACTATAGGAAAAGATGGTCCTATTGGAAGGTAAAATTATTATTACGTTAATAATCCTACCAAAAGATTAAAATTAATCTTAATTTTCATTTGCTATACTACGTTAATAAAGAACAAGCTACCTAATATGATTCGACGGATCGAACAACTCGTAGCTCAGTCTTTTCGAGCAATCCATAGCTCGGCACCCCCGAGCAATCCGTAGCTCGATTTCTTCGAGCAACCCGTAGCTCGGCTCCCTCGAGCAACCCATGGCTCGGCTTCCCGAGCAGTCCATAGCTCGACATGCACCTCCGCATAACGAAACTGTTTTCACGACCGGCTTATTTCTTTTGTCATATCTCAGCCGCCCTCGTGCCTCTGCTGCTCAAGCCGTGCTTACGCCCAGCAACGCGAACTATCTGTGCATTTCGGCCATCAAGGCCAGGTCGTCCCTCGACCGTCTGAACCAAGCCTTTCCGTGCCCCCACGGAACCTGGTGCGGGAGAGCCCAAGTCTAGTGTAACAGAATTCCAAACGATGAATCATATCGAGTCGTGGCCTAGGATCTACAATAACGGCCTAGGACCTACGCAGTCATCGGATCTCGGGCCATCAGAGAGCTCTCCCAGCCGTCGATCCTTCAACGGATAAGATACGGATCTCACCGGCCTCACAACAGCTTGATTCAAATCATCTCCGTATCCCAACAACCTTCGAACCTTCCAAAAGGCGCTCAAGATTCAGGTGATTGCTTATAAATAAGATACTCTCAGATTCTCTCAGGTACACGCAAGCTCTCGTACACAACTCCTGGCTCAGTCTCAGCATCACTCTCTCTCTCTTTCACTGCTCCCCCTTCTCCTTCCTGCCATTGGCGCTTGCACGAGCTCCCGATAGGCCACCCCTGGAGGGACTCCCTAGAGAGAGCCTTCTCCTCATTTCTGTTGATCGCTGATCCCTATTGACTTGAGCGTCGGAGGGTCTTCCGCGGAGGGCCACCCCCAATGCCTCTCGCATGAGGACTTCTTTGCAGGTCCGCCCAGGAGGAAGCCCGATCAGGAGACAGATCGCGCCTGAGTCGGAGGACAGATTCCGGCAGCAACAGATTGGCGCTAGAGGAAGGGTCTCAAGTCCCATTAAAACTTGAAGAAAGGAGATAAGGATCTCGATCTGGAAGAGAACCTCTCCAATGGCTAATCGAAGAAGGGCAACTTCTGAAGCCCAGGACCAGGTCGTCTCCCAGAGACCTGATCCGATGAGTAGCGTGGCGCCGCAGCCACCACCAGTTGAGACCCCGTCGCCGCCAGCTATCCCAGTGACCCAGGACCAGTTCGCCACACTGGTCCAGCAGGTCCAAGCCCTGACCCATCTGGTTCAGGAGCGCCTTGCAGCTGCCCCTGCTCCACGCCTCCCTGAGGAGGCTGCAGCCCTTTTTTCTCCAGCCACCTCTTCTTCTGGTCCGCATGGAGCCGCAGACCCCCCACACCAACCCAAAGAGGCCAGACCAGTCCCGCAAGGGGGTTGCGATAGGGATCTTCCCAGATCTCGGCGGGTCCGGTCCCTCTCTCCGGAGTCCTCCCGCCATGATTGACGCCATCCCCGCGCTCTCCTCGCCCGGCCCCTCCTCTTATATCTGAAGAGGAGATCCGCCGACAGCTCCGGGAGATGCGTCAGGAGCTAGACGCCGCCAAGCAGGCTCATCCGCTTCAGCCTAAGACAGAGCAGGGCATCCCCTTCTCCAAGGGGATCATGGAGGAAGTGATTCCTTCCCATGTTAAGCTACCCGCCATCGAGCCCTACCATGGCTCCTCTGATCCGGATGATCACCTCAGTAGTTTCCGGTCAATAATGATGTTCCACGGAGCATCAGACGCGATCCTCTGCTGCGCTTTCCCTTCCACCCTTAGAGGATCTGCCTGAACCTAGTTCAACGCCTTGAAACCGGGTTCCGTTGATTCGTTTGACGAGCTGAGCCGTCTTTTTATTGGTCAGTTCATTAGTAGCCGCTGTCACCGACGAAGATCCAACTCCCTCTCTGAAGTTAAGCAGAGAGAGGGGGAGTCCTTGAGAAATTACCTTGGCCGTTTCAACAAGGCCATGCTGGAGGTGGACCACCTTAATCATGAGGTGGCTATGTCCACCCTAGCGGGAGGAGTTTTGAAGGAGAGCGACTTCTACCTAGCGATGGAGGTCAGTTACCCCCCAAACCTCTCCGATATGATGGCCCTGGCAGACAAATACGCCAGGGTCGAAGAATCACGGAGGGCTGCTCGCGCCGAGCTGGCGAAGAAGAAAGAACCCAAGGGTCCGGACAGGCATCGACCTATCCATCAGCCAAGCCCGTCTCGTCGCCAAAGAGCTCCCCCACCGCCGCCAAGAAATTGCTCCCAGAGCTCGCCCAGGCGATTCGACCGGTACACCCCACTCACTATTCCTAGGGCATAAATCCTCATGGAGATAGAGCGCCAGCTCCCCCGATCAGCTCCTCTCCGAGAGAACCCAACTTGGAGGGACCCCACCAAGTACTGCCGCTATCACCGGGAGCATGGCCACGATACCGAGGAGTGCTGGCAGTTGAAGAACGAAATTGAGAGGCTAATCCAACGGGGCCGACTGAACCAGTTCAGGAGGGCGCCCGAGTCAGGACAAGGGGGTGATCGCCAGCCCGAGCTTCAGTAGCCTCCTCCTCCTCCAAATCCACCCGTGATCGGCCATATCAACGTGATTGAAGAGGCCGGTGGTTCGTCGAGCTCCAAGAATGATGGTGAAGGCTCGGTGCCAAAGAATGCACGAACGAGTGAGCTCTCCTTCTCCGATGATGATCTCCAAGGGATACAATTCCCACATGACGATGCATTAGTTGTATCTCTCAATTTTAATAACTACGATGTAAGTCAGATTCTTGTTGATAGTGGAAGCTCCGTAAATGTTCTGTACCTTGATGTGTTCGCCAAGATGAAATTGCTCATGGAAAACCTCTGAGCTGTGGACTCCATCCTAATGGGGTTCACCGGCGATGTTACCATCCCAGAAGGGGTCGTAACTTTAACGATTCAGGTAGGAACCTGGCCCCTTGTGGCCACTGTTCATACGGACTTCCTGGTGACTAAGCTTTGGTCGCCCTACAATGCGATATTTGGGAGACCCGGCCTGATGTCCCTCAAAGCCGTCGTCTCCATCCCACACCTATCTATGAAATTCCCCATCGGGCGAAGAGTTGGTGTTATCCCAAGAAGCCAAACTATGGCTCGGCAGTGTTTTGTCACCAGCCTTCAGTCCAGGATGCCTGAGGTTGATGGGCTGGACGCTCGGGGGGACTTCACCGAGCAACGAGGAGAACTAGCCGAGGAACTAGAAGAAGTACCACTGGACGAAGCTCGTCCCGATCGAACCATAAAGATCGGGTCATTGCTGAAAGGTGAATCCCGACAAGAGCTGATCGACTTTCTCCGAAGCAACGCCGATGTCTTCGCCTGGTCCACCTCCGACATGCCAGGAATCAGCCCTGATGTTCTCGTCCATCGCCTCAACGTGGACGAGATGTACCGACCCGTCAAACAGAAGAAAAGGAGCTTCACCCAGAGTGGCAAAAAGCTATTGAAGAGGAGGTTGATAAGCTTATCAAGGTGAACTTCATTCGGGAGGTGAGTTACCCAAGTTGGCTGTCAAATGTTGTCATGGTAAAGAAGTCGAATGGCAAGTGGCAAATCTGCATCGACTTCACCGACCTCAACAAAGCATGCCCGAAGGACAGTTTCCCTCTCCCCCAAATTGATCAACTTGTAGATGCCACCTCGAGTCACTAGATGCTGACATTCATGGACGCCTACTCGAGCTACAACCAGATCCGGATGGCCCACGAAGATGAAGAGAAGACCGCCTTCATAACCAACCGAGGTACTTACTGTTACCGTGTTATGCCCTTCGGTCTTAAAAATGCAGGTGCCACCTACCAAAGGCTGGTCAACAAAGTTTTTAAAGAGCAAATCAGCCGGAACATGGAGGTATATGTCGATGACATGCTGGTCAAGAGCAAAGAAGCGTCACAGCACGTCGAGGATCTCTCCGAAAGCTTCGTGACACTCCGCAAATATCGGATGATGCTCAACCCAACTAAGTGCGCCTTCGGCGTTAACTCTGGGAAGTTCCTCGGCTTTATGGTTTCCCAACGGGGTATCGAAGCTAACCCCCAGAAGATCCAGGCTCTTCAGCAGATGGCACCCCCAGCATCTATCAAAGAAGTCCAACGCCTGACTGGAAAAATAGCAGCCCTCAATCGCTTCGTAGCTCGGTCTGCCGAAAGATGCCTCCCTTTCTTCAAAACTCTTCGGTCGGCTAAGAATTTCCAATGGTCTTCCGAGTGTTAGAAATCATTCGAAGACCTCAAAAAGTACCTCGGCTCTCCCCCTCTCCTCAGTAGTCTGAATCCTGGAGAAACATTATTCCTATATCTGACGGTCTCGGAAGGCGCCATTGGCTCGGTGTTGGTCAGAGAAGAAAATAAGACCCAGAAGCCAATTTATTATGTCAGCAAACTACTCTGAGATGTGTAAATGAGATATACCTGGATTGAGAAGATGGTCTTGGCTTTGATAACCTCGGTCCGAAAGTTGCGACCATACTTCCAAGCACATTCTGTGACGGTCCTGACCGATCAGCCCATCAAGGCGGTAGTCCACCGTCCGGAGACATCGGGAAGGATGACCAAATGGGCCATTGAGCTAAGTGAACACGACATTCGGTTTCAACCTCGTCCGGCCATCAAAGCTCAGGTGCTAGCTGATTTCCTGCTCGAATACACTATCCCGAAGGACGGCTCCGCTCCCAACTCCCCCGAGCATCCAAAATCTGACGCCTGATGGCTCCTCCATGTCGACGGGTCATCCAACGCCCATTGCTCTGGTGCCGGCCTAATCCTCACCAGCCCGGAGGGGGCGACTTTCGAATATGGCATCCTCTTCTCCTTCCCAGCCTCCAATAATGAGGCCGAATATGAAGCTCTGCTCGTCGGGCTCCGAATCGCCCGCGACCTTAAGGTGGAGAAATTAAATGCCTTCACTGACTCTCAGCTGGTGGCTGGTCACGTGCGGGGCGAGTTTGAGGCTCGGGAGTCGAACATGGTTCGATATCTCCAAGAGGTTCGAAGCCTACTCTCTCATTTCCCTGAATTTGAAATCATTCAGATTTCGAGATCTAAATATGTTCGTGCCGACCTATTATCTCGACTGGCAACCGCAGAATCGATGGATGCCGAGCGAAAATTTCATCTGGAGATTTTGCAGAGGCCCAGTATTGCGGAAGCTGACCGAGTGATGCAAGTTGAGGCGAACCATCATGGTTCGACCCCATCCTGAAGTATCTTAAAGAAGGATCGCTCCCGGCCGATCGAAGAGAAGCAGAAGGCTAAAGCTGCAAGCCACCCACTATGTGCTGATTGACGACCAGCTCTATAAGCGGTCCTTCTCTGCCGTTGCTCAGATGCCTTCGCCCATCTGAAGCTGATTATGCCCTTCGGGAGGTACACGAAGGAATTTGCGGCAACCATTTGGGAAGCCGGTCTTTATGCCACAAGGTGCTGCGTCAAGGTTACTATTGGCCCACCATGCAAAAAGATGCTGACGACCTCGTCCGAACTTGTGACCCATGCCAAAGACACTCCAGTATTTAGAGGCTCCCCTCCGCCAGCCTGGTCCCCGTTTCCTCCACTTGGCCCTTTGCCAAGTGGGGAATGGACATTCTCGGCCCGTTTCCACTTGCCATGGGACAGCGAAAGTTTTTATTCGTCGCCATCGACTACTTTACCAAATGGGTCGAGGCGGAAGCAGTTGCACAGATAACTGAGGCCCGGGCCAAGGACTTCGTGTGGAGGTCCATCATCTACGTTTTGGCCTCCCACACACCATAATTACTGACAACGGCAAACAGTTCGACAATCCGAAGTTCCGTCAGTTCTGCGAGGAGCATGGGATCCATCACCGCCTTACCTCGGTCGGGCATCCGCAAGCTAACGGAGCAGCCAAGGTAACTAACCGAACCTTGCTTTAAGGGATCAAAGCTCGGCTCTCCAAAGCCCGAGGCAGATGGGCAAACGAGTTGAACCATGTCCTATGGGCCTACCGCACCACCCCGAGAGTGCCCACGAGCAAGACCCCATTTTGAATGGCCTTCGGCACAGAGGCCGGCATCCCCGTGGAGATAGGACTCCCTTCCCTACGGGTGGAAAGCTACTCAGAGGAAGCCAGTGACGAGCAGCTCTGCGCCAACCTCGACCTGGTAAAGGAGATCAGAGAAAAAGCTTGGATCAGAATAGCTGCCTACCAGCAAAGAGTGGCCTGTTACCATGCCTCCAGGGTCAAAGGGAAAGCTTTCTTGCCTGGCGACCTCGTTCTCCGAAAAACATCTGTCTCCAAACCGCTAGAGCAAGTAAAGCTAGCTCCGAATTGGGAAGGCCCCTACCAAGTAACGGAAGTCGTCGGACTTGGCACCTACAAACTACAAGATCTAAGCGGGAGATCCATCCCTCAGACATGGAACTCAGACAACCTCCGCAAGTATCATCAGTAGGGCACGCCTTCTATAGGCCCGCCTTTTTAATTTTTGTCAGCATATTGCTTTCATAATTCTTGACGTGATTACCACGATTATATCACCGAAAATCATAAAGAAAACAGATGTTGCTTACCAATCCTCGGCAAAACCGAGTTGTCTATTTGAGCAGGAAATCTCCAAACCTCGGCTGGGCCGAGCAATAAATCTCCAAACCTCGGCTAGGCCAAGCAAACAAATCTCCGAACCTCGGCTGGGCCGAGCAAAAAATCTCCGAACCTCGGCTGGGCCGAGCAAAAAAATCTCCGAACCTCGGCTGGGCCGAGAAAAAAATCTCCGAACCTCGGCTGGGCCGAGCAAAAAAATCTCCGAACCTCGGCTGGGCCGAGTAACAAAAAATCTCGGAACCTCGGCTGGGCCGAGCAAAAAAATCTCAGAACCTCGGCTGGGCCGAGCAAAAAAATCTCCGAACCTCGGCTGGGCCGAGCAATGAATCTCCAAACCTCGGCTGGGCCGAGCAATGAATTTTGAAGCCCCCCCAAAACCGGAGTGCATAAGCCCCGACAAAAACCGAAGCGCGCAAACCCCGACCAAAACTGAAGGATTTTTGAACAATCCCCAAAGCTTCGGCCGGTTCGAAAAATCTACGTCGTGCAATATCGTCAGCGGGTACATATTCCGTACCTTTAGTAATCTCTAAAGGCCTCGATAGGCCCTACACGGCCGCCTAAGGACCTCGGACAAAGTCGGGGAACATCTCCTACTACTAAATCCTTGGGCCAACCGAGCAGTATTCCTGCGCCTTAGTCGCACCTAATGTTCGAATCCTCGGCCAAGCGAGCAAAGTCTCCATGCTTTAACCATGACCTAAAGCCTCGATCAAACCGAGCGACTTCTTACATACTCCAAGATAACGGGAACATCTCCTGGTACTTTAGCAGAGGTGAAAGACCTCCCTCTACCCAACGATAAAGACGTACGAGCCGTCTCTTTCCGAAGAAGCACCTGTCTCGTTCCGCAAACGAGACCATGTTTTACCGCATGAGTCCATGGGACCGCCCAGGTCTCCCTTTGGCTCGAACAGGGACAAACGGCTCCCCCTTTTTTCTTATGAGGACCAAACATCGATCTCAGCAAGAAACAAAAGTTTCCAAAAAGAACCTCCCTCTTTGTTTATTATAAAGAAAAATACAAGAAGAAAAAGAAAAAGTAAAAATAGCCTTCACAGAGGCTTACTGTCTCCCCCAGGAGCTGCCGGGTCCTCCCACGCCGAGTTAGCTCAGCGACTTGCTGACGGAGGGACGCTATCACCCCCTCCTTCCAGTCAATGACCCGGCGAAGAGCCTCGGCCTCCCTCATAGAGACGGCAAGAAATTCCTTGACCATCTTTTGAGCTGCTCATGGCCCGCTAGAGCTGACGCTAAGGCCATCCCATCAACAGTCACAGAAGAGCAACTCCCCCGAAAGTCCCTGCGGCCGTTGCTGCCGACGCTCGGCTCTTCAGTCGATTGCCCTTCACCATGAGAGGCCATACCTGCTCTCAGGAGCTATCGAAAGACTAGCTGAGAGGATGACAAACACTGGCATCCCTCTCGTCCATATTTATATTGCCCTAGCGAGTATTTCGATCAGTCAAGTCATTAATCCTGACCCGGGGGAATTTGCCATGCGTCGTCACTTCGGCTAGCGCCCGCGGGAAGAGAAGAGTCGCGCCCCCTCTCGAGGAAAATCGGTAAGCATCGAAGAACTACTCGGGAACCCCCTCCTTCTCTAGGAACTGGGTTCCTTCCGATCTGCCTGGCCCTCACGAAGTAAATATTCTCGAAACTCCGTCCGATTTCCTTGAATCAGCCGCCCTTGGAGAGGCGCGAAGAAACAAAAATGTACGTCAGCAGCTGACGCTAGCTCACTTTCCTCGGAAATCACCAAATCATAAATATCGGGCGCCCCCATGCGTCGCCCGCTTCTCTTTGGCGGTTCACGCCAAATCTC
Source organism: Calamus simplicifolius (assembly GCA_900491605.1). NCBI lineage: Eukaryota > Viridiplantae > Streptophyta > Magnoliopsida > Arecales > Arecaceae > Calamus > Calamus simplicifolius. The sequence goes on from UESW01004256.1 coordinate 26,304, forward strand.
ACAGGAATCGAACATCAGAAGTCTCGATGACGACCGAGTTATCCCTCAGAGCAATAAATCTCCGAACCTCGGCTGGACCGAGCAATAAATCTCCGAACCTCGGCTAGGCCAAGCAATGATCTCTAAAGCCCCGGCCAAGACCGGAGTGCCTAAACCTTGGCCAAAGTCAAGGAATATGTTCTACTATTAAGAATCCTGGCCAAAGCCGAGGAGCTTTTCCTACTATCAAAGCCTCAGCTTAAAGCCGAAACGCATGTCTCGTTATCACAAATCCCGACCAAACCAAGCAATCTCCAAAGTTCCATCCGGATTCGGACAGCTTATAAGCCCCGACCAGGTTGGGTAGCGCAAAATCCTCGGCCAAGACCGAGCGATATATCCGTGCCTTAGCCTACGCCAAGTAAGATACTATCTGAAAACTCGGACGAGCCGAGCAACTTCTTAAACATCCCAAGACGATGTTAGTGCCTCGTGGTACTTCGGTAGAGGTGAAGGACCTCCCTCTACTCAAAAGAGACATACGAGCTCTCTTTTCGAAGAAACACCTGTTTCGTTCTACAAACAAGACCATGTTTACCGCGTGAATCCGCAGGACTGCCCAGGTCTCCCTTCAACTCGAACAGGAACAAACGGTCTCCCCTACTGAGGACCGAGCTATGATTTTGGCAAAAAACAAAGCGGCGAGAACGCTGCCAAAGTATGCTATGACACGGGAGCAACAACTCTCGGCACAAAAAGAAACAGGAGCTAGGAGAAAGGGAAAAACTTTCTTTATTTCATTACCAGCGAAATGAATTACAACCACCTAAGAGGCATTACAAGTGCATCGAAGCACAGGAAATGAAGACGAGTACATAGCTCGGCCGAACTGCTCCAAGACAGCTTTGGTTAACAATGATACTTCGGCATCTGATCCAACAAATCAAACAAACCACGAACCAGTCAGCTCACCCTGATAACGAGCAAATGACTCGGCCTGACTGTTGCGACCAGCTTTAGTTACGATGATATCTCGGCATCTGGCCCGAGATATCAGAGAAATTAGAAAGGATGGATGAGCTTTGTCCCAAGCCACCCATTCGCGGAGCCCTTCGACGACTGGGAAGAAAGCCCACGGACCCTGCTGATGGGGTACTCCCCCAAATCGAGTGTGTACTGCTAGCCACTGCCCAAGTCAAAAGGCAACGTACTAGCGGACAACACACCATCACCCCCCTCCTCACGTGGCAAAAGATTCCCCGGGCAGACAAGCCCAGGAATTCGGATCAGGGGAGGAGGTGAAGTTCATGTAAGTCATGGGGAGCACACGTACACTTCCTACCTTGCGTCCCCCAAGGCGAATCGCAAAGGATACACAGGAAGCGCATATGTGCGCTCTCCATGCGATCTCTGCGAACCTCCTGTGCGCTCTCCATATGATCTCCGGAACTCCTTTCTTGAGGAAGAGCCACTCTCCAGTGGCTCCTTCATCACCCCAGCTGTCCGGAGGACAACGACTTGCAGAAGGAAAGCTCGGTCCTCCCGCTCTAAGCCCCAGAGAGATAGGCATCATGTAAACCTTCACAATTCATAGAGAAGAAAACTCTGGGATGGCCCAACACAGCCCTCTTTCTCTTTTTTATAGGTGAAGATGAACCGGGAGCAGCTATCAGAGCCGAAAGCCCCGAGATTCAAAGCATCCAACCCATGCCACCATGTGGCCTCCCAGGATAAGAGCGGCGCCCTTCGTTGCGCGCCAAGCGTGTCACCCGAACTATGACGCATGCCAAAAGATTTTCTCTGATCCCGGATCACGAGCTTTAAATGCAGAAAATCATCCGCCGATCTTACAGATACTGGCAGACCTGGAAGATCGTCCCACAAAAATGATGTCCTCCAATAGCAAATAAGCGCTTACATCATACGCCAAAGCAACCTGCATTGGGAAAGATCGATACAGTAAAGGTCCCTCGGAAAGTGCCAGGGCGACCTTTTGCCGGCTGCAGAGCCGTACTATTTACTTCGGCAAAACGAAGATTGACCTGCCTTGGAAAAGACAAAACGCCAACAGGTGGGGAGGAAATTTTGGCAGCCTCCTCCGAAACCCCCACGGTGTCCTGATCTCTCCCCGCTGACAGATATTCCTCCGCCACCAAAGCACCGTGCATCGCCGGAACTGCGATACTTCCATCCCGCGGCGACGAGGAACGGCGGTCATCACCATCTCTCCTGGTCCTCCCAGGGCAGGGACCGGAAGGGTGAGGCCTTTTCTCAGCCCTATACTTACTACTGGAGCCGGACCTCCTACGACGCTTGCCCAATTCCTCTCTCACCTGATTTACGAATGCCAACCTTTCGGCTGCAGGAGCAATGTGACTCACCCGTTAGCTTGCACAAAAATGAAGCTAAAATCACATTAACCTATTGGCTACAAAATAATGCTTACCACGAGGATCCACGGGACTCAATCCAGCCGCGAAGAGAGCGTCCTCTGATAGAAGGGCGCTGGCTGGAAGCACTCGACTGTTGCGTAATACGATCAAATCCCTCTTCTCCTACTCGGATAACTCCGGATGTGCCTCTGGGTCCTTTACATATCGCCCCCACACCTAGGGGAAATCCGAGCCAATATTCCCTTTGACTATAAAGAATCACGATTTCCACTCTTTTATCGACGACGGATTATCTGAAATCATCTTGAAAGACCTCCGAGGACCAATGTAGGGCCACTCGAAAGCCCTCCCAGAAACCAAATTATAACACACCCTGAACATTGGGAGAGTTGCGGTTACCCCAACGCGGCTGCACAGCGAGATGAATCCAATAAGGTTGCGCCAACTATTGGGAGCCACCATGGTGAAGCATATGTTGTAGAACCTCATCACCTCCCGCACCAGCGGATGAAGAGGAAACCTGAGGCCTGCCCTCAAACTTTCCTCATAATAGAATGCTCTGTCCCCTAATTCGAATGTTACCCTGTTGTTAGCCATCGGGAGCAATAGGGTAACATCCTGAGGAATCTTGTATAGGCGGCGAATCCGTTCCAGATCCGCCAGGGTCAACTCCGAAGCCTGATCACTGGGACTCACCATGCTTTCGATCAAAAGAGGCACTGAACGAGGTTGCAAAGGAAATAGAAGAATGAAATCTTTCGAGGAAAAAAATGAAAGAGCTCTACGAATGGGGAGGGCGCAGCTTCAAATCCGTTTTCTCCAAAAGAAACTGCCTCAGGGAGAAGATAAGGCATCTCAACCAAGACGTCCGGAACCGCTACTGCAGGCACCGTGAAGATCGAGATTTCCTATGTGGCGCTTTCCCAACCGTCGCCTTCGCTCGTAAGAAACGATGGATCCACCTCGAGAAGGCAAGACGACCATGCAACATTAATTAGGGCATCATTGTGTGGGCTGTCAAATCCACATCCCCCCATTCGGATCGCGCCACCTAGGTCTATACTCCCTATGCCCGAACCTACGCTTTGAACTAGGGAGTGGGGGCATGTGTTGAGGGGTAAAATCATCATTGCATTGATAACCGTGCGAAGGGGCTAAGATCAGCCCTGGCCCCCACTTGCTACACTGCACCCACAAAGAACGAGCTAACTAGTATGATTTGGCGGATCGAGCAACCCGTAGCTCGGCCTCCCCGATCAATCTGTAGCTCAGCGCCCCCGAGCAATCCATAGCTCGGTTTCCTCGAGCAATCCATTCCTCGGTTTCCCCGAGCAATCTGTAGCTCGGCTCCTCCGAGCAACCCATAGCTCCCCCGAGCCGTAGCTCCCCCGAGCGTAGCTCGGCTCCCCGAGCAACCGTAGCTCGGCTCCCCCGAGCAACCCGTAGCTCGGCTTCCCCGAGCAATCCATGGCTCGGCTTCCCCGAGCAATCCATACTCGACATGCACCTCCACGGAATGAAACTGTTTTCACGACCGGCTTATTTCTTTTGTCATATCTCAGCCGCCCTCGTGCCTCTGCTGCTTGAGCCGTGCTTACGCCCCAGCAGCGCGAACTATCTATGCATTTCGGCCATCAAGGCCAGGTCATCCCTCGACCGTCTGAACCAAGCCTTTTCGTGCCCCCGCAGAACCTGGCGCGGGAGAGCCCAAGTCTAGTGTAACAGAATTCCAAACGATGAATCATATCGAGGCGTGGCCTAGGATCTACAATAACGGCCTAGGACCTACGCAGTCATCGGATCTCGGGCCATCAGAGAGCTCTCCCAGCCGTCGATCCTTCAACGGACAAGATACAGATCTCATTGTCCATACAACAGCTTGATTCGAATCATCTCGTATCCCAACAACCTTCGAACCTTCCAGAAGGCGCTCAAGATTCAGGTGATTGCTTATAAATAAGACACTCCTAGATTCTCTCAGATACGCGCAAGCTCCCGTACACAACTCCTGGCTCAGTCTCAGCATCACTCTCTCTCTCTCTCTTTCACTGCTCCCCCTTCTCCTTTCTGCCATTGGCGCTCTGCACGAGCTCCCGATAGGCCCCCTGGAGGGACTCCCAAGAGAGAGCTTTCTCCTCATTTCTATTGATCACTGATCCCCACTGACTTGAGCGTCGGAGGGTCTTCCGCGAAGGGCCACCCCCAACGCCTCTCGCGTGAGGACTTCTTTGCAGGTCCGCCCAGGAGGAAGCCCGATCAGGAGACCGATTGCGCCCGAGTCGGAGGATAGATTTCGGCAGCAACATGTGCAAAATAAATCTAATTATAAAAAAATATTTTTTTAAACCATTAATATATTTAATTGTTTATAATTATAAAAAATATATTAAAATTTATAAATTTTAATTAATTATATATAACTATAAAATTATTTAAATAAATCAAATTTCATAATCAAAAATATGATTACATTTTATTCAACTTATATATATCATAAATTCATAAAAAAATTCAAATACATACATCCTTCAAGTAAAGTCATATATTATCTTTGCATGAATTATTTTTAAAAATTATTTTTACTATCAATATTATCTCACCTTGTTGCATTTTAATATTAAAAAATATAAAAAATTAAATTTAATTATAAGCATTTTAAATTATATAATATATTTTCATTCTCTTTATTTGCATATATACGTACTTTCTTATTTTATATGCTAATAGTAGAGCATATTTCGCCTTTATCTACATTTTTCTATTAATATTGATTGATTTTGCTGCATCTTAATAGTTGAGAGAAATGATTAATTTTAGTTACTAAAAAAAAATTAAAGAATTTTAATAAAATATTAAAGCCTTTAATTGACTAAAATATATTATAACTGAAAATTTTAACCTTAATCTTTGTCTTTCTTTGAAAAAGTGAATTATTGTTTTTGATGAATAATTTAGAGTAAAAATAAATAGCTTCCCACTAAAAAAAATGTTCCCCAGCTAAATAGACCATCCAAAAAAGAAGAAAAAATAAAATTTGATCAATAATTTAATTATTTAAATAAAATTAAACCATCTAAAAAAATGTAATAGTTTAATCGGCTAAAAAAATTATAGTTTTTTAAAAAATATGTGCATTTAAAAATTAATAGTTTGACTAAAAATAGTTTATGGCTTAAAAAAATTCTCTATGATACAAAAAGAAAAAAATAAAAAAATTAATAGCTCGATTAAAAAAGGTTTCCAGCTCCAAAAAAATATTTTTCATGAAAAAAAATGAGCTAGTTAAAGAAAAATTAATAGTTTGATGTTTAAAAAAAGTTTTTGGCTTAAAAACAATGTTCTTTATGAGAAAAAAAGAATCTATTGAAAAAATAAATCGTTTGATATAAAAAAAATTAGTTCCTGACTTAAAATAATTTTTATAAGAAAAGAGAAAAAGAACAAAAAAATAATGGTTTGATTAACTTAAAAAAATAAACCAGCTAAAAACAATAATAATTTGATCGGCCTAAAAAAATGAAAAAGAATTGGCTAACAAAAATTCATAGTTTATTGTAAGAATAAAAGTTTCCAATAAAAAAAAGTTTTCAATGAAAAAAAGAAAAAGATTTAGCTAAAAAAATTAATAGTTTAATGTAAAAAGAGTTTTAGAGTAGAAAAAAATTGTTCCTGCGCTAAAAAGAAAAAGAAATTGATCAAAAAAATTAATAGTTTGATATAAAAAAATAGTTTTTGACTAAACAAATGTTTCTCATAGAAAAAAAAATAAAAAAATAAAAAAAATAATTTTTATTAGCTGAATAATTAAACCAGTTAAAAATTTTGATTGGCTAAAAAAAAATTAATAGTTTGATATAACAGAAATAGCATTCAACTAAAAACTGTTTCTTATAAGAAAAGAGAAAAATAACCAGTTAGAGAAATGATCAATGAAAATTAATATTCTTATAAGAAAAGAGAAAAATAACCAAAATGATCAATGAAAATTAATAAAGAAAAAAAAGTTTCACAATAGAAAAAAATATTTTTACGATAGAAAGAAAAAAGGAACTAGCTAAACAAATTGATAGTTTGATATAGAAAATAATTTTTGACTAAAAAAGTTTTTCATGAGAAAAAAGAAAAAAAACAATTGAAAATAATTAATAATTTGATTGGCTAAAAATTGGATTAACAAAGGAAAAAAAATAGTTAATCATAGCTAGGGGTGCAACTCGAGCTCATGAAACTTGGGTTTTCCTCAACCCTAACCCTAACCCTATTTGTAAAATGTCAACCCTAACCCTATTTGTAAAACCTCAACCTTAACCCTATTTTAAAAATCAGGTTCGGGTTGAGTTTCGGGTTGGAATTCGAGTTGATCAAAAAAAAAAATGGCAATCTAAAACAATCAAGCTTAACATTGCACAAACAAGCTGAAGTTTGAAACAAATAAGCTTCACATTTCAAATTGCATATCTAAAAATATACATCTTTTACATAAGACTAAACAAAAAAAGTACATTCTTAAACCAAAACATATCCAAAGTAATCCAGATGTTGCATAACATTTCAATAGCCACCATATGCATTGATGAAGTCACCTTTATCCTTTGAAAGCAGAAAATATTGAGACGATATAAAGAGCCAGCTAGAAGACCATATAAGTCTGGTATGAGAGATCTTTTCCAAGTAACGAGACTGCATTCATCATCCAAAACTCTCTGATTTTTTACTCATCACCCCTTTCCCAGATATTTTAGTTTTCTGCTTATCACCTCTTCCTAGATGCTTTCATAAAATTTTGGCAAACTTTATATTAGAAGTTACACATGTCTCAAAGAAGATAATTAAAAAAATAAAGATACTAGTTTGGTCCACCAACATTACATGATAAAATGCAATGGTTAAAGGTATATTGCTCATTTTAAAAGGTAATGAAGGTTCTGGTAGAATGTTCATACCAAGAATCATCACTTCCACAACACCATTGTCAGCTCTACATATCTTTAAACCTAACAAACAAGGCTAAATCATCACTTTCACAACACCAGTGGGCCTGCTGCTTGTGGCTTTGCGGGTTCGGATTTTCTCGGGTTTGGGTTGACTGCAACTCGAATCCGGTTCAAGTTGCAAATTGGTCCGGGTTCAACCCGGATCCTTCGGATTTGGGTTAAGCAAACTAGAGTTTGAGTACCGCTGCAAATTGGGTTCGACGGGCCGGGTTCGGATTGAGCATGGCCCAAGTTGCACCCTTAATCATACCCCATCATGTTTATTGGGAGGCAAACTGACGGCTGATTGGATTGCTTCCTACGTCGCCCAGCACTCCACAAATTGGATATCGATCGAGGATGATTGTATTCCACCCTTCCTTTTGATGTAATTTTCTTTTGACCTTTTGGACTGTCCTCGCATCAGAGTTGTGTGACCGGCCCGTTTGTATCAAAATAAAAAGTTTGATGTAAAAAATATTGTTAGGGGGTAGAATCATCACTGCATTGATAGTCGTGCAAGGAGGCTAAGGCCGACCCCATCCCTCCGCCCGTTATGCTATGTCCCCGCGGGATAGGCTAAGCTAATGTGATCCGTCGGGTCGCGTGACCTCCCGAGCTTCCTATAGCTCGCCTCTCCGAGCTTCCATAGCTCAGTCCTGCCGAGCTTCCTGTAGCTCGGTTCCTCCCGAGCTTCCTATAGCTCGCCTCTCCGAGCCTCCATAGCTCGGTCCTCCCGAGCTTCCTGTAGCCCGGCCCCTCCCGAGCTCCCTATAGCTCAGTTTTCCCCGAGCTTCCATAGCTCAACTTTCCCCCCGAGCTTCCATAGCTCGGTTCCCCCCGAGCTTCCATAGCTCGGCTTCCTTGAACCTCCCATGGTTCGGCTTTCTTGAGCTTCCATAGCTCAACTTTTCCCGAGCTTTCATAGCTCGGTTCCTCCCGAGCTTCCATAGCTCGGCTTTCCTGAACCTCCTATGGTTCGGCTTTCTCGAGCTTCCATAGCCCAACTTTTCTCGAGCTTCAATAGCTCGGTTCCCCCCGAGCTTCGATAGCTCGGCTTCCCTGAACCTCCCATGGTTCGGTTTTCTCGAGCTTCTACAGCTCGGTTTCCCCGAGCTTCCGTAACTCGGCTCCCCCGAGCCTCCTATAGCTCGGATCCACGATCTGATACTCACCTCCGCGGAGCCTGACGCAGGAGAGCCTAGGCCTATCATAACAACATCCCATGCAAGAAATCATGTTGAGGAGTGGTCTAGAACCTGACACGGCCACCTGGGACCTATGCACCTACTAGATCTCAAGCCATCAAGGGGGCTCTCCTAGCCGTCGATCCCCTAACGAACAAGATACGGATCCTACCGGCCCCACAACGGCCCGATTCGGTTCATCTCCATATCCCAACAACTGCGAACCTTCCAGAAGGCGCTCAGGATCCAGGTGACAGCATATAAATACGACATTCCAGATTCTCTCAGGTATGCGCTCACTATTACTCCCATTCTCTCACACTCCCCAACTGCTCATCGGCGCTCCCCCCTAGAGCTCCTGATCGGCCAGCCCTGGAGAGACTCCCCAGAGAGATCCACCTCCTCATTTTCTGTTGATCACCGATCCCCCCACTGACTTGAGCGTCGGAGGGTCTTCCGTGGAGGGCCACCCCCAACGCCTCTCGCATGAGGACTTCTATGCAGGTCCGCCCCAGGAGATCGATCGCGCCCGAGTCGGAGGACAGATCCCGGTGGCAACAGATTGGCACTAGAGGAAGGGCCTCAAGTCCCGTTAAAACTTGAAGAAAGGAGACAAGGATCTGAATCTGGAGTAGAACCTCTCTAATGGCTAATCGAGAAAAGCAACCTCTGAAGCCCAAGACCAAGTTGCCTCCCAGAGACCTGATCCGGTGAGCAGTGTAGCGCCATAGCCTCCACCGATCGAGACCCCGTCACCGCCAGCCATCCCGGTGACCCAGGACCAGTTCACCATGCTGGTCCAGCAGGTCCAGGCCCTAACCCACCTGTTTCAGGAGCGTTTCGCTGCTCCTCCTGCTCCGCACCCTCACAAGGAGGCCGCGGCTCCTCCTTCTCCGGTAACCTCCTCCTCCGGTCCACATGAAGCCATGGACCCCCCGCATCGACCCAGAGGGGACAAACCAGTCCTGCGAGGCGGCTATGACAGGGATCCTCCCAGATCTTGGTGAGCCCGGACCCTCTCCCCGGTGTCCTCCCACCATGATTCGATGTCGTCCCTGCGCTCTCCTCACCCAGCTCCTCCTCTTACTGCTAAAGAGGAGATCCGTCGACAGATCCGGGAGATACGCCAGGAGCTGGACGCCACCAGGCAGGCCCATCCGCCTCAGCCCAAAGCGGAGCAGGGCATCCCTTTCTCCAAAGGGATCATGGAGGAAGTGATTCCCTCCCATGTCAAGCTACCAGCCGTCAAACCCTACCACGGATCTTCTGACCCGGACGACCATCTCAGCAGTTTTCGATCAATAATGATGTTCCATGGAGCATCCAACGCGATCCTCTGCCACGCCTTTCCCTCCACCCTCAGAGGATCTGCCCGAACCTGATTCAACGCCTTGAAACCAGGTTCCATTGATTCATTTGACGAGCTAAGCCATCTTTTTATTGGCCAGTTCGTCAGCAGCCGCCACCATCGACGGAGATCTGACTCCCTCTCCGAAGTCAAGCAGAGAGAGGGGGAGTCCTTGAGAAGTTATCTTGGCCGTTTCAATAAGGCCATGTTGGAGGTGGACCCACCTTAATCATGAGGTGGCTATGTCCGCCTTGGCGGGAGGAGTCTCAAAGGAAAGCAACTTCTACCTGGCGATAGAAGTTAGCTACCCCCCAAACCTCTTTGATATGATGGCCCTGGTAGACAAATACGCTAGGGTCAAAGAGTCACGGAGAGTTGCCCGTGCCGAGCTGGCAAAGAAGAAGGAGCCCAAAGGTCCCGACAGGCACCGACCCGCCCGTCGGCCAAGTCCACCTCGCCGCCAAAGAGCTCCCCCACTGCCGCCGAGGAATCACTCCCGGAGCCCGCCCAGGCGATTCGATCGCTACACTCGGTAACCATGCCCCGGGCGCAGATCCTCATGGAGATAGAGCGCCAGCTCCCCCGGCCAGCTCCTCTCTGAGGGAACCCGACCCGATGAGACCCCACCAAGTACTGCCACTACCATCGGGAGCACGGCCACGATACTGAAGAATGATGGCAGCTGAAAAATGAAATCGAGAGACTAATCCAGCGGGGGTGGCTGAATCAGTTCAGGAGGGCGCCCGAGCCAAGACAAGGAGGTGACCGCCAGCCCAAACCTCAACAACCTCCTCCTCCACCAAATTCGCCAGTGATCGGCCGCATCAACATGATCGAAGAGGCCGGCGGATCGGGCTCCTGGAACGATGATGAAGGATCAGCGCCAAAGAAGGTGCGGATGGGCGAGCTCTCTTTCTCCGACGATGATCTCCAAGGGATATAGTTTCCCCATGATGATGCATTAGTTGTATCCCTCAATTTAAATAACTATGATGTAAGCCGGATCCTTGTTGATAGTGGATGTTCGGTGAATGTTTTGTACCTCAATGTGTTTGCCAAGATGAAGCTACTCATGGAAAACCTTCGAGCCGTGGATTCCATCCTAATGGGATTCACAGGCAACGTCATTATCCCGGAAGGGGTCGTCACCCTGACGGTCCGCGCGGGAGCTTGGCCCCTTATGGCCACTGTTCACACGAACTTCCTAGTGACCAAACTTAGGTCCCCATACAATGCAATATTCGGCAGACCCGGCCTGATGTCCCTCAAGGCAGTTGTCTCCATCCCACATTTATCCATGAAATTCCCCACCGAGCAGGGAGTTGGAGTTGTTCGAGGAAGTCAAGCCATGGCTCGGCAATGCTTCGTTACCAGCCTTCAGTCCAGAGTGCCGGAGGTTGACGGGCTGGACGCTCGGGAGGACTTCGCCGAACAGCGAGGAGAACCAGTAGAGGAGCTGGAGGAGGTACCGTTGGATGAGGCTCATCCCGACCAAACCATAAAAATCGGGTCGCTGCTAAAGGGCAAACCTCGGCGCAAGTTGATCAAATTTCTCCGAAGCAACGCTGACGTCTTCACCTGGTCTGCCTCTGACATGCCGGGGATCAGCCCCGAGGTCCTCGTCCATCATCTCAACGTGGACGAGATGCACAGGCCCATCAAGCAAAAGAAGAGGAGCTTGCTCTGGAGCAGCAGAGGGCCATTGAAGAAGAAGTTGACAAACTCATCAAGGCAAACTTCATCCGGGAGGTAAATTATCCGAGCTGGCTATCAAATGTTGTCATGGTGAAGAAGTCGAGCAGCAAGTGGAGAATTTGCATCGACTTCACCGACCTCAACAAAGCCTGCCCGAAGGATAGCTTCCCTCTTCCTCGGATCGATCAGCTTGTGGACGCCACCTCAGGTACCAAATGCTGACATTCATGGACGCTTACTCCGGCTACAATCAGATCCGGATGACCCCCGAGGATGAAGAAAATACCGCCTTCATAACCGACCGAGGTACTTACTGTTACCGCGTCATGCCCTTTGGTCTTAAAAATGCAGGAGCCACCTACTAAAGGCTAGTTAACAAAGTATTCAAGGAGCAAATCGGCCGGAATATGAGGTGTATGTGGACGACATGCTGGTCAAGAGCAAAGAAGCATCGCGGCTTTGCAACGCTCCGCAAGTATGGGATGAGGCTCAATCCAACCAAGTGTGCCTTCGGCGTTAATTCTGAGAAGTTTCTCGGCTTCGTGGTCTCCCAGCGAGGTATCGAAGCCAACCCCCAGAAGATTCAAGCTCTTCAACAAATGGCGCCCCCGGCATCTATTAAAGAGGTTCAGCGCCTAACTGGGAGGATAACGGCTCTCAACCGCTTCGTGGCGCGTTCGGCCGAGAGATGCCTTTTCTTCTTCAAAACCCTCCGATCGGCTAAGAACTTTCAGTGGACCCCTGAATGCCAAAAATCATTTCAAGATCTTAAGAAATACCTTGACTCGCCCCCACTCCTCAGCAGTCCAAACCCGGGCGAGACCCTGTTCTTTTACCTGGCTATTTCAGAAGGCGTCGTCTCTCGGTACTAGTCAGAGAGGAAAACAAGGTCAAAAGCCGATTTACTATGTCAAAGGCTACTCCGCGATGCTGAGACAAGATATAGCAGAATTGAAAAGATGGTGTTGGCCCTAATCACCTTAGTTCGGAGGCTACGACCGTACTTCCAGGCACACTCTGTGATGATCCTGACTGACCAACCCATCAAGGCGGTGGTCTACCGCCCCGAGACATTAGGGAGAATGACCAAGTGGGCCGTCGAGTTGAGCGAGCATGATATCCACTTTCAGCCTTGCCCGGCCATCAAAGCTCAAGTGCTAGCCAACTTCCTCCTCGAATGTACCATTCCGGAGGACGGCTCCACCCCAGACTCCCCCGAAGAACCAAAATCTGGAGCCCGGTGGCTCCTCCATGTCGACGGGTCGTCTAACGCTCATCGCTCTGGTACGGGCCTGGTTCTCACCAGTCCGGAAGGGGTAACCTTTGAATATGGTGTCCGCTTCTCTTTTCCGGCCTTCAACAACGAAGCTGAGTATGAGGCCCTGCTGGCCGGTCTTCAAATCGCCCGCGACCTAAAGGTGGAGAAACTTAATGCCTTCACCGACTCTCAGCTAGTGGCTGGCCATGTACGAGGAGAATTTGAGGCTCGGGAGCCGAGCATGGTTCGATATCTTCAAGAGGTGCAGAGCCTACTTCCCCATTTTTCCGAGTTTGAGATCACTCAGATTCCCAGGTCCGAAAATGCCCGTGCTGACCTATTATCCCGATTGGCGACCGCGGAGTCAATGGACGCCGAACAAAGGTTCCACCTGGAGACCTTGGAGAAACCCAGTGTAATACCCGGTTCCTATGAACCAGGTTTAGGTTAATTCTAACCCGGTTCATGCGAACCAGGTTTGAGTTAATTCTAACCCGGTTCATGTGAACCAGGTCTGGGTTGATTTAATGTGTTGAGTAACGCTTCGCTCGCAGCGATGACGCTTTGGTTCTCCAGATCTCATAACCGAAGCATCTCGCTGTGACATTAAAAAGGCAGGGGGTGCCCTCCCTCCTGGTGCTCAGAGTCCACGTTCCCTCCAGGTAATTCTCTGCCCATCCTCTTAGTGCTAGAGAGAGAGAGAGAGTATCAGGAGAGAGGAAGAAAGAGAGAGAGAAAGAGACAGCGTAAGGAAGAGAGAGACAGAGAGAAACAGAGATAGAGCTTGGGAGACACAGTGCGTGAGCCGGCCGATCCCCTTGGTTCAGGCCCGGCGGCGTGCTCACGCGCGGGCCTGATACCTGGCCGGTGACCCCGCCGGCGCTGGGGAGGCGTCCGCGGGGTGGTGGTGGAGAGAGAGAGGAGAGGGAGGGCCAATTGGCCCTCCTCTCGCGCGGTGGCGGAAGCCGGTTCCGCCGTTGGTTCGGGCCCGGCGGCGTGCTCGCCGCCTCGCCGGGCCCGAGACTTGGCCTGTCGCCTCCACCGGCGCCGGCGTGCATCCGGTGGAGGTCCGGCCGGCCATGGTGGCCGGCCGTGCCGCCGGCACAGTTCCGTGCCGCGCGGAGGAGTTAGAGAGAGTGAGAGAAATTGAGGGAGAAGGAGGGGGTTTGGCGGCCGGCCGCGGCGGCGGCCGGCTCTGGCCCGGCCACCGGCGGCCGGGCCGCCTCAATTTGGCCGGCGGCGGCCCCGGCCGCCGGCCATGTCCCGTCCCCTGTTCGGTGAAACAGGGGATCGGGTGGGAATTGGTTTGAACCGGGCCGGCTGGGCCGGCCGGTTCAGGCCTTTTGGGCCGTGCAGAGGGCTGACTTTGGGCTGGTTTTTGGGCCCTGTAACGGGCCGGGATTAGAAAAATAATTATATGGCTAGAATCTGGTGAATTCTAGTTTCTTGGGGTATTTTTACTTCCCCAATTGGGTGTGTATAGTGGGAGATATTCGAGCCCAAAGTAGGGCCCGTGAACTAGTCTGGGTAGAAATTCTAAGGGTCATTTTAATATTCCTTGCTAATCAATTAATTGTGTAAATAATCCTGTAGGTGCTCAGACATCTGACTAGCTTATTTATACCTGTTGGATTGCGTACTGAGGTAAGTAAGCCAGTTATCAGTTTATTAAATAATTTGTTTCAGGATATGCGTAGTTAAATTGTGAATTGTGATATGAAGAATTGTTATTGGCTAAATTTGTAAGTAGATGAATATTATGAATACATGGCTGTTATGTACTATGATTTCATGTGTGGATGCTATGCATGAGAGATGCAGTTGCTATGCATGAGAGATGCAGTTGCTATGCATGAGAGATGCAGTTGCTATGCATGAGAGATGCAGTTATTATGACTGACATATTACATGCAATTGTTCAGTAGGTATAATCCACTGTTTTGCTACATGATTGATGTATTGATGTATTGATGTGATGTGAGGTACTGTTATGTGTCGCCGCGGTCTCCTTTATCCTGTCTTACCACACACACGTCCAGAGGACGTGTTCATTTCGACATTATTGGCGTGACCCTGGTATCTTTCGTAGGGGGGATGCTTTAAGGGAATGCTTGTTGGTATATTATTGGCGTGACCCTGGTATCTCGACCTTTCGGTAGGGGGGATGCTTTAAGGGAATGCTTGTTGGTACACTATTGGCGTGACCCTGGTATTTCGACCCTTTCAGTAGGGGGGATGCTTTAAGGGAATGCTTGTTGGTACACTATTCTAGCGTGACCCTAGTATTTCGACCCTTTCGGTAGGGGGGATGCTGCTTGGTACACTATTGAGATATTGCAGGGCCGTGGGTCACATTTACAGTTACCATTGAGAGTATAAACAGTGGGTTTACTTATATAGTATAATTGAGCAGTTATGGATGCAAATGATTGGTATTATATTCATAAGTGCCGCCGCGGTTCTCCTTTGCTATGGCCATACACATCTAGAGGATGTGCTCAGATGAGGCATTGCAGGGCCGTGGGACACGCATGATATAATACTTACATTGCATAATGGAGTGATTGTGAATGCAAAAGAATGAATTATATTTATATGTGCCGCCGCGGCTCTCCTTTGTTATGGGGCATTGCAGGGCCGTGGGACACATATGATATAATATAACAATTGGAATGCTTTATATGCACTGATAATTTGCTATGATATAATACAACAATGATGAGTGCAAATGATTTGAATTATATTTATATGTGCCACCACGGCTCTCCTTTGTTATGGGGCATTGCAGGGCCTTGGGACACATATGATATAATATAACAATGATGGGTTTACTTACATTGCATGTTTGAGTATTTGTGAAATGTTTATGCATGCAGATCATTTATATGCTTATTGATTGCTATGCTATGATTTGACTGTATAACGTGGTTTACTTACTGAGTGTAATCTCATAAAAATATTATAATGTTTTTGCTACAGGACCATGAGATTTGAGAATAACATGTTGGAGTGATGGACCTCAACTCAAATAAAATATAGATTTTGTTTTATTGCTATACCAGTGTATTTATGTGTAGGGCTTGATGCCCAGACTATTATTGTGGTGTGTAAGGAACCATAGGTTCGTTGGAGCTTCTATTTAAAATAAAGTGGATTCATATGTTGATGTAACCCCAGTAATGCTTATGTGTAGGGCTTGTAGCCCAAATCTTTAGTTATGGATTGTATTAAAGTCATGGACTTGAATGATATATAGGTTGTTGCTTTTCTTGAATTCAGTGTCATGTTTCGGGACGCCTTGCGTGCCCGGCACGCGGCGGGTTGTCACCCTAGCTCAAAATTTTTGGGTCTGGGGCGTGACAGCTTTTATGGTATCAGAGCACTAGGTTATGACCTAGGGACACAGACATATTGACATGATACAGTTATGACCCTAGGGACACAGACATATTGACATGATAACACGGAGAGAACATATTTTGATGACATTATATTTAGAGACACCTGACACATTAGTTTATGATGATATTAACCACATCCAATTTAACAGAAAATAGTTATGGCTCGCCGTACTAGGAGCCAACTGTATGAGGAGGACTCTCTGGCCGGTAATGCTGATCAGCCGGTGGGTTAAGGAACTACTGGAGGTATGGCCCCTGCCAACCCAGTAGGAACTGAGCACCAGCGATTCCAGTCTGAGATGCTTCAAGCTCTCTCGGGTATGGCGCAGTCTATGCAGGACATGCAGCATCAGAGTGCGCAGCGGAAGCGTGGTGGGCCCATAACCCACAAGACCCAGGTTATGACCTTAGGGACATATGCATGATGACACTATGACATTGAGACAATTATGACTTTCAAGGAATTTCATGAATTATGCTTTGGGAGCTTGAAATTTAAAGTTTATCAAGATATTAATTGAATTACAAGTTTGATAGGAATTGAGAATGAACCATCGCAAGTCAATAATATTATGTGGGCTCCCTAGCTGGTAGCCTTGATCAGTGGGGAGGTCAAGGGGCTTCTAGAGGTTTTAGCTCCATTAAACTTGTTGGAAATGATTCGTAGCAATTTTAGACCTTTAAATAATATGGGTAGATGAAATTTTAATTGGATATGCAATAAAAGACAGATGAATATATGGAATATGATATAGTAATTGAAAATTGCAATTGATGACTAATATAACTAAACACCTTATGTCCATATTGCAATTGAGTTGATATATGGATCTTGAGGTATTAAATCTGAATTTGAATGTGGATGAATATAATGAATCTTAATTGTAGAACTTACATTATTGATATTGTAAGATTATGAACTCATCTGCTGGTTATAGGGATGATTAATATTGATGATATTTTGGGAATGGAATAGTTAATTACATGTTTTTGATTAATCATAATTGAGTACTTTCTGAATTCGAGACTGGATGGATAAATTATCAATCAGCCATGAGTGGCATATCTATATTCAAAGAAAATGAATTTTAATTACGATAATTATGAAAGATATCTTAAATGATTGGCATAATGTTCATTGATGTTAGCTTGAAGTATTCAAGAGTGAAACCAAGTATATTATGATGATTGATATAAGTGTCGTAATGATTAATGGTACATTCAACTATTCAAGAGTTGAGAGAGCATTATCTTATATCTAATTCACAAGAATTTCGAACTGTCTTATCAAGGAATCGAGAGTACCTGATATATTGCTAAGTATGGAAGACATTATACATGTAATAGACAACTGTAGAAACCAATAAGATTTTAGATGTTATACTGTGAGCCTGTGTGATGGATTTAAGAGGTGCTTGGTATTGTTCTTAACCTTAATGAAATTGCTTATTTTTGATTACCAAGCCAATATTCAAATGGATTCATTTCAATTGTCTACGATATAAGGTATAGATTCCCTTCATATTGAGATGAAGTGAGAGCGACAATTTTGGACTGAGCTTGTTTAGCAGCTATGAAAAGTATCATTAATTAAAGCAGTTTTTGTAGCTCAAAGTTAATAGAAAAGTTATGTTAATGAAAAGAAAGATTTGAAATTTTAGGTTAAAGATCATTTGGAAGTTTTGCTAACCAATGATGTTATGAGGTCTGTGTTAGAGGTGACTTGAGCCACAAAACATTGGGTCATTTGAAACTTTGATCAAGATAAAGGAAGTGTCTTATAGCTTAGCACTGCTTTCATTACTCTTTGTAGTGTTCAATGTGTTTCATATCTTTATGACAGAGGAAGTATATTTCAAACCCCGTTATGTGTTATAACTTGAACCAATTTAGCTTAAGAAAGAATTGACCTATGAAGATCATCTTGTGCACATTATGGACCGTAAGAATCAAGTTCTGAAATAGTGTAGTATTCCTTATGTCAAAGATTAGTAGAATAATCATTCTGAGAGAGAGACTATTGGGAGCCTAAGGAGGAAATGGGAAAGAGAAATCCATAATCATTTGTATCTTATGACAGATCAATGATGTATCGATGACCGTGACTTTTTATGAAATTTAATTGATTATGAGAGGAAAAATTTGGATCTATATTCTATTGGATGTATATCAATTTCGAGGACGAAATTCTTATAAGGAGGGGAGGATGTAATACCCGGTTCCTACGAACCAGGTTTAGGTTAATTCTAATCCGGTTCATGCGAACCAGGTTTGAGTTAATTCTAACCCGGTTCATGTGAACCAGGTCTGGGTTGATTTAATGTGTTGAGTAACGCTTCGCTCGCAGCGATGACGCTTTGGTTCTCAGATCTCATAACCGAAGCATCTCGCTGTGACATTAAAAAGGAGGGGGTGCCCTCCCTCCTGGTGCTCAGAGTCCGCGTTCCCTCAGGTAATTCCCCATCCTCTTAGTGCTAGAGAGAGAGAGAGTATCAGGAGAGAGGAAGAGAGAGAGAGAGAAAGAGACAGCGTAAGGAAGAGAGAGACAGAGAGAAACAGAGATAGAGCTCGGGAGACACAGTGCGTGAGCCGGTCGATCCCCTTGGTTCAGGCCCGGCGGCGTGCTCGCCGCCGCGCCGGGCCTGATACTTGGCCGGTGACCCCGCCGGCGCCGGGGAGGCGTCCGGCGGGGTGGTGGTGGAGAGAGAGGAGAGGGAGGGCCAATTGGCCCTCCTCTCGCGCGGTGGCGGAAGCCGAACCGCCGGTTGGTTCGGGCCCGGCGGCGTGCTCGCCGCCTCGCCGGGCCCGAGCTTGGCCTGTCGCCTCCACCGGCGCCGGGCGTGCGTCCGGTGGAGGTCCGGCCGGCCATGGTGGCCGGCCGTGCCGCCGGCACAGTTCCGTGCCGCGCGGAGGAGTTAGAGAGTGAGAAATTGAGGGAGAAGGAGGGGTTTGGCGGCCGGCCGCGGCGGCGGCCGGCTCTGGCCCGGCCACCGGCGGCCGGGCCGCCCTCAATTTGGCCGGCGGCGGCCCCGGCCGCCGGCCATGTCCCCGTCCCCTGTTCGGTGAAACAGGGGATCGGGTGGGAATTGGTTGAACCGGGCCGGCTGGGCCGGCCGGTTCAGGCCTTTTGGGCCGTGCAGAGAGCTGATTTGGGCTAGTTTTTGGGCCCTGTAACGGGCCGGGATTAGAAAAATAATTATATGGCTAGAATCTGGGTGAATTCTAGTTTCTTGGGGTATTTTTACTTCCCCAATTGGGTGTGTATAGTGGGAGATATTCGAGCCCAAAGTAGGGCCCGTGAACTAGTCTGGGTAGAAATTCTAAGGGTCATTTTAATATTCCTTGCTAATCAATTAATTGTGTAAATGATCCTGTAGGTGCTCAGACATCTGACTAGCTTATTTATACCTGTTGGATTGCGTACTGAGGTAAGTAAGCCAGTTATCAGTTTATTAAATAATTTGTTTCAGGATATGCGTAGTTAAATTGTGAATTGTGATATGAAGAATTGTTATTGGCTAAATTTGTAAGTAGATGAATATTATGAATACATGGCTGTTATGATTTCATGTGTGGATGCTATGCATGAGAGATGCAGTTGCTATGCATGAGAGATGCAGTTGCTATGCATGAGAGATGCAGTTATTATGACATTGATGTGATATATTACATGCAATTGTTCAGTAAGTATAATCCACTGTTTTGCTACATGATTGATGTATTGATGTATTGATGATGTGAGGTACTGTTATGTGTCGCCGCGGTCTCCTTTATCCTGTCATACCACACACACGTCTAGAGGACGTGTTCTGGATTTCGACATTATTGGCGTGACCCTGGTATCTCGACCTTTCGGTAGGGGGATGCTTTGAGGGAATGCTTGTTGGTACATTATTGGCGTGACCCTGGTATCTCGACCTTTCGGTAGGGGGATGCTTTAAGGGAATGCTTGTTGGTACACTATTGGCGTGACCCTGGTATTTCGACCCTTTCAGTAGGGGGATGCTTTAAGGGAATGCTTGTTGGTACACTATTCTGGTGGATTTTGGCGTGACCCTGGTATTTCGACCCTTTCAGTAGGGGGATGCTTTAAGGGATGCTTGTTGGTACACTATTGAGATATTGCAGGGCCGTGGGTCACATTTACAGTTACCATTGAGAGTATAAACAGTGGGTTTACTTATATAGTATAATTGAGCAGTTATGGATGCAAATGATTGGTATTATATTCATAAGTGCCGCCGCGGTTCTCCTTTGCTATGGCCATACACATCTAGAGGATGTGCTCAGATGAGGCATTGCAGGGCCGTGGGACACGCATGATATAATACTTACATTGCATAATGGAGTGATTGTGAATGCAAAAGAATGAATTATATTTATATGTGTCGCCGCGGCTCTCCTTTGTTATGGGGCATTGCAGGGCCGTGGGACACATATGATATAATATAACAATTGGAATGCTTTATATGCACTGATAATTTACTATGATATAATACAACAATGATGAGTGCAAATGATTTGAATTATATTTATATGTGCCACCACGGCTCTCCTTTGTTATGGGGCATTGCAGGGCCTTGGGACACATATGATATAATATAACAATGATGGGTTTACTTACATTGCATGTTTGAGTATTTGTGAAATGTTTATGCATGCAGATCATTTATATGCTTATTGATTGCTATGCTATGATTTGACTGTATAACATGGTTTACTTACTGAGTGTAATCTCATAAAAATATTATAATGTTTTTGCTACAGGACCATGAGATTTGAGAATAACATGTTGGAGTGATGGACCTCAACTCAAATAAAATATAGATTTTTGTTTTATTGCTATGCCAGTGTATTTATGTGTAGGGCTTGATGCCCAGACTATATTATTGTGGTGTGTAAGGAACCATAGGTTCGTTGGAGCTTCTATTTAAAATAAAGTGGATTCATATGTTGATGTAACCCCAGTAATGCTTATGTGTAGGGCTTGTAGCCCAAATCTTAGTTATGGATTGTATTAAAGTCATGGACTTGAATGATATATAGGTTGTTGCTTTTCTTGAATTTCAGTGTCATGTTTCGGGACGCCTTGCGTGCCCGGCACGCGGCGGGTTGTCACCCTAGCTCAAAATTTTTGGGTCTGGGGCGTGACACCCAGCATCGTGGAAGCTGACCGAATAATGCAAGTTGAGACCGAACCATCATGGTTCGATCCCATTCTGAAGTACCTCAAAGAAGGGTCGCTTCCATCCGACCGGACAGAAGCTAGAAAGCTAAAGCTGCAGGCCACCCATTATGTGCTGATCGACGATCAACTCTACAAACGGTCCTTCTTCATGCCACTGCTCAGATGCCTCCGCCCGTCTGAAGCAATTATGCTCTCCATGAAGTACACGAAGGGATTTGCGGCAACCATCTGGGAGGTCGGTCCCTATGTCACAAGGTGCTACGACAAGGCTATTATTGGCCGACTATGCAGAAGGACGCAGACGACCTTGTCCGAGCTTGCGACCCATGCCAAAGGCACTCAAGCATTCAAAGACTCCCCTCCGCCAGCCTGGTTCCTATATCCTCCGCTTGGCCCTTCGCCAAGTGGGGGATGGACATCCTCGGCCCGTTCCCGCTTGCCGCGGGGCAGCGAAAGTTTCTATTTGTCGCCATTGACTACTTCACTAAATGGGTCGAGACGGAGGCAGTTGCACAAATAACCGAGGCACGGGCCAGAGATTTTGTATGGAGGACCATCATCTGCCCTTTCGGCCTCCCGCATACTATAATCACTGATAACGGCAGACAGTTCGACAACCCTAAGTTCCGCCAGTTCTGTGAAGAGCACGGAATCCGTCACCACCTCACTTTGGTCAGGCATCCGCAGGCCAACGGAGCAGCTGAGGTGACCAATAGGACCCTTCTTCAGGGGATCAAGGCTCATCTTTCCAGAGCCCGAGGCAGGTGGGTGGACGAGTTGCACCACGTCCTATGGGCCTACCGCACCACCCCGAGAGTTCCCACAGGTGAAACCCCATTCCAGATGGCCTTTGGCACAGAGGCTGTTATCCCTGTAGAGATAGGCCTCCCTTCGCTGCGGGTGGAAAGCTACTCAGAGGAAGCCAGTGACGAACAGCTCCGCACCAACCTCGACCTGATAGAGGAGGTTAGAGAGAAAGCCCGGATCAGAGTGGCTGCCTATCAACAAAGGGTGGCCCGCTACCACGCCTCCAGAGTCAAAGGGAAAGCTTTCCTACCCGGCGACATTGTTCTCCAGAAAGCATCTGTCTCCAAACCGCTGGAGCAAGGAAAACTAGCACCAAATTGGGAAGGCCCCTACCAAGTGGCTGAGATCGTCGGACCGGGGACCTACAAGCTGCAAGATTTGAGCGGAAAGTCTGTCCCCCGAACCTGGAACTCAGACAATCTCCGTAAGTATTATCAATAGGGTATGTCCTTCATAGGCTCACCTCATTATACCCTGTTATACCTTTCTGTCAGCACATGTTTTCGTAATTTACGACATGAATCATCACACATTATATTGCCAAAGATCGCGAAGAGAAACAGTGCTGCTCACCAATCCTCGGCACGAACGAGTTATCTATTTGAACAGGGAATCTCCGAACCTTGGTAGGGCCAAGTAAAAAATCTCCGAACTTTGGCAGGGCCAAGTAAAGAATCTCCGAACCTTGGCAGGGCCAAGTAAAAAATCTCCAAACCTTGGCAGGGCCAAGTAAAAAATCTCCGAACCTCGGCTGGGCCGAGCAACGAATTCTCCGAACCTTGGCAGGGCCAAGTAAAAAATCTTCGAACCTCGGCTGGGCCGAGCAACAAATTCTCCGAACCTTGGCGGGGCCAAGTAAAATCTCCGAACCTTAGTAGGGCCAAGTAAAAAATCTCCGAACCTTGGCAGGGCCAAGTAAAAAATCTCCAAACCTCGGCTAGGCCGAGCAACAAATTCTCTGAACCTTGGCAGGGCCAAGTAAAAAATCTCCGAACCTCGGCTGGGCCGAGCAACAAATTCTCCGAACCTTGGCGGGGCCAAGTAAAAATCTCTGAACCTCGGCTGGGCCGAGCAACAAATTCTACGAACCTTGGCGGGGCCAAGTAAAAATCTCCGAACCTTGGCAGGGCCAAGTAAAAATATCCAAACCTTGGCAGGGCCAAATAAAAAATCTCCGAACCTCGGCTGGGCCGAGCAACAAATTTTTCGAACCTTGGCAAGGCCAAGTAAAAAATCTCCGAACCTCGGCTGGGCCGAGCAACAAATTCTCCGAACCTTGGCAGGGCCAAGTAAAAATCTCTGAACCTCGGCTGGGCCGAGCAACAAATTCTTCTTTACTTGGCAGGGCCAAGTAAAAAATCTCCGAACCTCAGCTGGGCCGAGCAACAAATTCTTCGAACCTTGGCGGGGCCAAGTAAAAATCTCCGAACCTTGGCAGGGCCAAGTAAAAAATCTCCGAACCTTGGCAGGGCCAAGTAAAAAATCTCCGAACCTCGGCTGGGCCAAGCAACAAATTCTCCGAACCTCTGCTGGACCGAGCAACAAAAACTCCGAACCTTGGTGGGGCCATGTGAAAAATCTTCGAACCTCGGCTGGGCCGAGTAACAAAATCTCAGCACGGCTGAGCGACAAGATTCCCGAGTCTAGACAGGGCTGCGATCTCTAAAGCTCCGGCCAAGACCAGAGTGCGTAAACCTTGGCCAAAGCCAAGGGCTACATTCTGCCGCTGGAAACCTCGGCCAAAGCCGGGGAGCAGCCTTAGTTATCAAGTTCCTCGGGCCAACCGAGTGATATTCCCGCGCCCTGGTCGTGACCGACGACCAAATCGTCAGCCGAAAGAGCAAAGCCCTCGCGCCTTAGCCGCACCCCAGGGCGTCGTTTGAAACAGGGTGACTTCTCGAGTACCCTAAAAATGAAACGAAGGCAAAAACCTCCTGATACTCCGGAAGAAGTAAAGGAACTCCTTCTGAAGAACCGCCTAGGTCCGCCACTAGTCCAAACAGAGACCAGTGACCCCCAAGAAAACTTGGGTTCGGATTCGGGCAGCTCACAAGCCCCGGCCGACCTAAGTATCCTTCTAAGCTATGTCGGGTTCAGGTGGCTCGTGCGCCCTAATTAAACCCAACCGTGGTCTCCCAAGACCTAGCTCGTACTTGGGCGGTCGGAAAAACCCAACCAACGTTCGCAAATGCTATGGAAACAATAGAATGCGCAGTATGACAAATCTTCGTATTTACTGATTAAAAAGAAAAGAAGGACAACAACGGCGAAAGAAAGAAAAAGAAACAAAAAGAGCCCTCGCTAAGGCTCGCTGTCACTTCCGGAAGCCGACAAATCCTCCAGGCGCTGGGAAAGCTCGGCGACTTGTCGGTGGAGTGATATTATTTCCTCCCTTTGCTGGTCCACCACCCAGTGTAGGGCCTCGACCTCCCTCGTGGTGACGGAAACGTACTCTTCGATGACCCTCTCGAGCCGCTGGTGGCTCACGAAGGCCGACGCCAAGGCCTATCCATTGACCGTAATGGTGGGACGGCCCCCCTCCGGATGCAGCAAGCCGTTGATCGTCGCTCTTAAATCGTCGGATGACTGCTCTCCTCCTCGAGAAGCCATGTTGAAAGCTGCTCTAAGATCGGACTAAAAGGATGGCAAATGCCAGCGCCCCCCATCCGTATTTATACTTTTCAAGCGAGTATTTCGATCAGTCAGGCCGTAACCACCGACCCGTGAGAATTCGCCACGTGTCACCGCTTTAACTGGCGCCTGCAGAATCCGAAAGGTCATGCCCCATCCCGAGCGAAATCGGTAATGTGGATGGACTGTTTGGGAACCCCCCTTTTTCTCCTTTGGGAATGGGGTACCTCCCAATCTGCCGGCCCCCCTGCAATAAATGCTCCCAACACTTCCCCAAGCTCTTTTAAGCTGGCCGCTTTTCGGGAAGCGTAAAAAAGAAAGAGTTCCAACACCTGACAATAATTTGTCCCCTTAGGAGAGGTCATGTCATAAATGGAGGGCGTGACCATGTACCACCCGTTCTGCCTTGACGCTCCTCACCGAACCCCGCAGGGACCTGGCATTATGACTCATAGTGACGACTAAGTCACTCCTCCGAGCTCTGAATCTCCGAACCTTGGCAGGGCCGAGCAACAAAATCTTCGAACCTTGGCAGGGCCAAGCAACCGTTCTCCGAACCTCGGTAGGGTCGAGCCATAAATATCCGAACTCCAACAAGGTCGAGGCATGAGTCTCCGAGCTTCGGCCAGAGTTAAGGAACGTATTTTGCCACCAAACAACCTCTAAACCTCCATCTAAACCCGGGCAGCTTATAAGCCCCGACTAGTTCGGATGACGTGAGATCCTCGCCTAAAAACGAGCGAGATGCCCTCATGTCCCGCGGCCAACAACAACAATTTGGCACAAAAGAAATAGAAATTGAGAAATAGAGCAAAACTTTCTTTATTTCATTGCCACCGAAACCGATTACAACTGCCTGAGAGGCATTACAAGAGCATTGAAATGCATAAAATAAAGACGAGCACAAAACTCGGGCAACTGCTCCAAAGCAAATCTGGGCAACTATGATGCTCCGGCGTCCGAACCGACAAATCGGGCAAACCGCGAACAGTCAGCTCGAGCCGATAACGGGCGGGCGACATGGACCAACAGTTGTGGCCAGCTTCGGTAAATAATGATATCTCGGCGACCCAACTGGGATATCAGAGTGATTGGAAAGGGTGGACGGGATATTACCCCTAACCACCCAACCGAGAGGCCTCCCGACGAGTAGGTAGGAAGCCCGCAGACCCTGGCGCCAGAATGCTCTCCCAAACCGAGTGTGTACTACCCGGCCTTGCCCAAACTCAAAGGCAAGGTACCTGCGGGCGACACACCTTCACCCCCTCCCCATGTGGCGAAAGATTCCCCAGGCGGGCAAGCCCAGGAATCCAAACCAGGGGAGGAGGCAAAATTCACACAACCCATGGGGAGCCCGCGTACACTTCCTACCGTACGTTTCCGAGGGGGGAACCACAAAGGACACACGGGAAGCACATATGTGTGCTCTCCGTGTGATCTCTGCGCCCCTCCTGTGCACTCTTCATATGATCTCTGGGGCTCATCCCCTAAGGGCAAACCGCTCTTCGGCAACTCCTTCATCGCCCCAACTGTCTGGAGGCAAGGGGCTTATGAAAGGAAAGCTCAACCCTCCCACTCGTAACAGCGGAGAAATGAGCATGGTGGAAACTCCAATGGGGAAGGAAACTTTTGGGATGACCTAACACGATCCCTCTTCCCCCCTTTTTTATAGGCAAAAATGAATCGGGGACAGCTATCAAGGCCGGAAGCCCCGAGATTCGAAACACCTGGCCCATGTCTCCACGTGGCCTCCCAGGATGAAAGTAGCACCCCGCCGCGCGCCAAGCCAGTCACCTGAATCGTGACGAACGCAAAGATTTCCTTTGATCCCAAATCATGGTTTTCGAACGCAGAAAATCGCCCGCCAATCCTATGGAAACTGACAGATCCAGGGAATCGTCCTACGAGAAAGACATCCTCCAATGGCGGGTGAATACCTGTATCACACGTCGAAACAACCCACGTGGGAAAAGACCAGCACAGTAAAGGCCTCCTGGAAGGCTCCAAGGCAGCTTTTTACTGGCAACAGAGTCATATCATCCATTTCGGCAAAATGGAAATCGACTTGCCTGAGAAGAAACAGAGCACTGACAAAGCAATTAAGGGGTGCGAACACCGTGCGTTCCTCGGGAACAGACCCCCAGTCTAATTGCGCGCAAGGTCTAGGCATCGCCTAACCCCCCTTCTTGTGGGGCCAGAGCTATTCCTATACGTCAAAAACCAATTGAAGTATCCGCTCCCGGTCGAGCTACTTTATCCTTCGGCCCCAATCGAGCTACTTTATCCTTCGGCCCCAATCGAGCTACTTTATCCCTCGGCCCCAGCCGAGCTACCTTGTCCTTTAGCCCCGAAAAGGCTATCTCGTTCTTTGAATTTTGTCCACCAAGTTAAATCGTCCCACACCGGGCTGCGTCGATGTTCGACCTTTTCATCAAAACAGCCCCCACGCCTTGGCCTCTATCAGGGTATTTCGCCAAAACTCGAGACAAGGAACCATTCAGGGAAGACAAACAAATGGGAAATGGCCAATTTATTTATTGATCTCCGATCGAATTACAAAACAAAAGAGAGGGAAGAAAACACATATGGCCCCCAAAAGGGTCAAGACTTGGGATCAACACCAGCATCTCCAGCGGCCGCGTCAGCAAGGGCGTTGCTTTGCTCTCCCTTCTCAAGGGTGCTAGGACGAGATACATCGGCGGTTGCATCAATTCTCAGGATGGCATCGAGGTCAACATCAGATATTTCTCCATATTCGTCCTCCTCGACCCCCGGGGTGTAAGCTTCATAACGTTCTGCATCTAGGCACGACAGGTCCAGGTCCGGGTAAACCTGGGTGACCTTGGCCCTTGCCTCATCTTCACCTAGTTGAAATGCGTCGGCACAGGCCGCCCTATGTTCGTCGGTGAATTCGGTGGATTTCTTGTACTCCTCCACCGCCGAGGAGGCCCGCGCATTTGCCTCGTTTAATTGCTTATCCAGTTCGGAGATCCTTCGGTGCCTTGAGGCCGCCTCCTCTCCAAATGCCTCCAACCGTCTCTGGAATTCCTGCCTCATCTTATGCGTCTACAGGCAAAAAGGGCGGGTAAAGCAGAAATCAAAAGGTCAAAATGAATGGATCCAATAGAGCCGTACCTCATCCTCCCGCCGGGCTAACTCCCCCTCCAACACGTGAACCCTGTTGAGAGCCCTGGACCTAGCCGTCTGGCTCTGGCGAAGGCTCTCTTTTAGCTCTTCCACCCAGGTCTGGGTATCTCCAACTTCCTGACGAGCAAAGTCGACTTCATCTGACAGTCGGGCAGCATGTTCATCCGACCACTTTAGCCGATCCTGTGTATCGGCGAGCTCCTTGCTTAGGCGAGTGAGGTGGTCCTGCTGCCGCCGGCATTTGCGCTCTTCCTCCTCGAGCTTTTTACTCCAGCCAGCCTTATCTTCAGCGTGGCTAGCTTTCAGCTGGTCCCACCTCTTATCAAAATATAGCTGCATGGACTTAACCTCGCCTTCATGCTTCGCCCTGGCCTGAGCAAGCTCCAAGTTAGCCTTCTCGGATTGCTCACAGAAGCCTTGAAGCTTGCCAATCTGAACGGTAAGTTGGGAGGCTCTTTCCCTCTCAGCCGCAAGAATCTTGTTGGCCTCCTCAAGCTCCCGCTGGAGCTCACCAACCTGTGCAGCGAGTCGGGGGGCTCTCTCCCTCTCAACTGCAAGAATTCTACGAGCCTCCCCGAGCTCCCTCTGAAGGGTCACCAGGGCTCGAGAAAGTTTCTCAGTCGATTCCGCCCTCTCCTTGAAAAGATCGGCCTCATAGCGGCCCGAGCCCAAGCTCCAACCGCCAGATGCAAGCGCCATTTCAATGCCCTCATGATCAGGGCGCTCTGCGAAAAAAGCATGACACGCATAAAAGACAGTCGAACAAACTAACCAAATATCCGACTTCAGTGCGATAACTTACCCGGGACGCATAGTCTGTGGCGATCCTCGTAAGAGCAAGGTCATCAATCTCGGGGAGGAGGAAAGCCTCGTTTGGCATCCCAGCACTACGGAAGGCCACCTCGATAAGGTCTTCTGGGTAACCCCCTCCAACTGAAGAACTCTCCTCTCCTTCGAATGCGGACCGTATCAGAGCGAAGAACCTGGCGCTTACCTCCGGGTCGCGTGAATGGAAGTCTGCCCCCAGGGAGCCATCCAGAACTCCCGCGACCCACGAGCTTCTTGACAGCCCGGCTTCCGCCGCCAGGGCCCTCGCTTGGGAGGCCTCAGACGTTTCGGCTCCGATAAGGAAAGCCTCGGCCGAAGCATCCCCTTTGCTCGCTGGCTCCCCTCCTCCTCCCTCTTCTCGTTTCTCTTCCTCTTCTCCTGCTTCCGTCTCCCCAGAGATTTCCCTATTTGCGACAGGCCCTTCAGGAACTTCCGACCCCTCCGGAGCCCCTTGTTCCTCGGCGGGAGGCCCCTCACCAGAGAGCCCCCCGCAAACTTCGATCGTCGGTGCCGCAGGCTTGGCCATCTCCTCATCGCCCATTGGCTCCCCCATCGATGGCCCAGGCCAGTCCTCAGCAGCTGTGACCTCTTTCCCTACCTCGATGGAAGCAGAGGCCGCCCCCACTTCCTCCTGCGACCTCGCCGAGCCATTGGCCCCCAATGAGGGGGACCGGGCCGCCTCGCCTGCAGGAGCCCCCAGGCCAACCGGCGTTTCCCTTTCGCCATCATCAGACAAAATGATGACGGGGGGGGGAGGAAACCTTAGCAGCCTCCCCCGAAACCTCCGCGGCTTCCCGATCTTCATGCCTGGACAGACCCTCCTCCGTCGCTGAAAGATCAGGCGCCGCCAGAACTCTGGCAGCTTTGGCCTGCGGCGACGGAGAGTGCCGGCTGTTACCATCCCCCCCGGTCCCCCTGGAGCGGGAACCAGAAAGGCGAAGCCTCTTCTCGGACCGAGGCTTACTACTGGAACTAGACCTCCTACGGCGCTTTCCCAGCTCCTCCCTCATTTGGTCGGCGAGCGCCGACTTTTCGGCTGTAGGAGCAATACAACTCGCCCATTAGTTCACGTAGAAATCAGAGACGAAGCCACACTAAATTATCAGCTACGGGATAATACTCACCACGGGGATCGACAGGACTTAACCCGACCGCGAAAAGAGCGTCCTCCGATAAGAGAACGCTGGTTGGGAGCGCTTGACTACTGCGCAGCACAACCAAATCCCTCTTCTCCGAATCGGTCAATTCCGGGTGTGCTTCCGAATCCTTCACGTATTGCCCCCAGACTCGAGGGAAATCCAAACCAATATTCCCCCTGACTATGAGGAACCGCGACTTCCACTCCTTTATCGATGAAGGGTTATCCGATATCATCTTGAAAGACCTCCGGGGATCGATATAAGGCCATTCTGAGGCCCTCCCGGAGACCAGATTAAAGCACACCCTGAACAATGGAAGGGTCGTTGTCACCCCAAGGCGCTTGCACAACGAGATGAACCCGATGAGGTTGCGCCAGCTGTTGGGGGCCACCATGGTGAAACATATATTGTAGAACTTCATCACCTCCCGCACCAACGGATGGAGGGGGAACTGGAGGCCTGCCCTCAAACTCTCCTCGTAGCAGAACATTCCGTCCTCTAAGCCGGACGTCACTCTATCCTCTGCCGCCGGAATCAACAAGATGACGTCCGGAGGGATCTTGTACAAGCAACGCATCCACTCTAGATCAGCCAGGGTCACCTCCGAAACCTGGTCGCTTGGGCTCACCATGTCCTCGATCATAAGAGACAATGAGCAAAATCACTACGAGAGCAAGAAGACGAAGTTCTTCGAAGGAGAACGAAAGGGGCTCTACAAATAAAGATAGCACCGCCACAACCCCTTTTTGCCGATCGAAACCGCCTCAGGGTAAGGATGGGGCGCCCTAACCTAAGCGTCCGGAATTGTCACTGTGGGCACCGTGAAGGTCGGGATTTCCCATGTGGCATCTCCCCAGCCACTACCTTCACTCCTAAGGAATGACAGATCCGCCTCGGAAAGGCAAGACAGCCCTACGGCATTAATTGAGGGCATCATTGCAAAGGCAATCAAATACGCGTCCCCAAATGCAGATCACGCCACCCAAGCCTATACTCCCTACGCCTGAACCTACGCTTCGAACTAGGGAGTGGGGGGCATGTGTTAGGGGATAGAATCATCACTGTATTGATAGTCGTGCAAGGAGGCTAAGGCCGACCCCATCCCTCCGCCCGTTATGCTATGTCCCCGCGGGATAGGCTAAGCTAATGTGATCCGTCGGGTCGCATGACCTTCCGAGCTTCCTATAGCTCGCCTCTCCGAGCTTCCATAGCTCGGTCCTCCCGAGCTTCCTATAGCTCGGCTCCTCCCGAGCTTCCTATAGCTCGCCTCTCCGAGCCTCCATAGCTCGGTCCTCCCAAGCTTCCTATAGCTCGGCTCCTCCCAAGCTTCCTGTAGCCCGGCCCCTCCCGAGCTTCCTATAGCTTGGTTTTCCCCGAGCTTTCATAGATCAACTTTCCCCCCGAGCTTCCATAGCTCGGTTCCCCCCGAGCTTCCATAGCTCGGCTTCCCTGAACCTCCCATGGTTCGGCTTTCTTGAGCTTCCATAGCTCAACTTTTCTCGAGCTTCCATAGCTCGGTTCCCCCGAGCTTCCATAGCTCGGCTTTCCTAAACCTCCCATGGTTCGGCTTTCTCAAGCTTCCATAGCCCAACTTTTCTCGAGCTTCCATAGCTCGGTTCCCCCCGAGCTTCCATAGCTCGGTTCCCTAAACCTCCCATGGTTCGGTTTTCTCGAGCTTCTACAGCTTGGTTTCCCCGAGCTTCCATAGCTCGGCTCCCCCGAGCCTCCTATAGCTCGGATCCATGATCCGATACTCACCTCCGCGGAGCCTGACGCGGGAGAGCCTAGGCCTATCATAACAGCATCTCAGGCAAGAAATCATGTTGAGGAGTGGTCTAGAACCTGACACGGCCACCTGGGACCTATGCACCTACCAGATCTCAAGCCATCAAGGGAGCTCTCCTAGCCGTCGATCCCCTAACGAACAAAATACGGATCCTACCGGCCCCACAACGGCCCGATTCGGTTCATCTCCGTATCCCAACAACTTGCGAACCTTCCAAAAGGCGCTCAGGATCCAAGTGACAACCTATAAATACGATACTCCCAGATTCTCTCAAGTATGCGCTCACTCTTACTCCCACTCTCTCACTCTCTCCAGCTGCTCATCGGCGCTCCCCTCTAGAGCTCCCGATCGGTCACCCCTGGAGAGACTTCCCAGAGAGATCTACCTCTCCATTTTCTGTTGATCACCGATCCCCCCATTGACTTGAGCGTCGGAGGGTCTTCCGCGGAGGGCCACCCTCAACGCCTCTCGAGTGAGGACTTCTGTGCAGGTCCGCTCCAGGAAATCGACCGCGCTCGAGTCGGAGGACGGATCCCGATGGCAACAAATATTTTTGATTAAAATAATGTTCCTCAAGGAAAAGAGAAAAATGATCAGCTAAAAAAAAAAAAAAAGAGAGAAAGAGAATCAATAAAAAATAAAAATTGATGGAGAAAAAAAAAAGTGCATGATTGAGAAGAATTGCAATCTATTACCGCCACACGTCGCACAAACACCCACTAAGATAGACGCGATAAAACCTTAGGAGCAGAAAATTTCTGCATTTGGTGTCTTTAAAAGTAGACATGCGCTTGACAAACAAACACCGTTTAATCTCTCTCTACTTAAGCTTTTATAGCTGCCAGCGTTATGCCCGCGCGTTGCATTAGGTTGCTAGTTAATCTTTTTTTTTTTTCCATTTTTTCTTTATCCTGTACCAAGTCCATCTTTTATGATATAGTATATGATATGCGATAATGATATGTTCTGTTACATAAAAGCATTCGATCAGCGTTGATTCTTGAGATATCAATCTATTTCAGTGTCTCAGAATCATCTCAATATTTGAAATAACAACTCATCCTGCAGACTTATGAGAAATTTAATAGGGATCTAAAATCACGGTGCCAAAAAGACACCTGTCTCAGGATCATGCATGACTACAAGAGCATGTAGCTAAAGCCTTGAATTTTTTACTCCAAGCTTGAAATAGCACTAAAAAATCGCAACTTTACTTAGAGGACATCATCTTCTCAAAAAAAAAAAAGGCAGAACTTTTCCAAGGCAACCATTCTAAACAAATTTGAACTAATCAGTCGCCATGATATCAAATCTCTTTTCCGCATTGCTCCAAGTAACATCGCATGCTCCATATCCTCCCCTTAGCGTACCTCGAAAATACAAAATTAAATCTCTTTCTTCCATTCCATCAGGTACTTTTCAAGCCAACTTATATGGCAAATAAAGAATTCTCTTAGAATATATATATATATATATATATAATTAATGGACACCACTACCGTGAAATTGGACTCAGAAGATAAAAGATGAGGGAGAAGGTGATAGTATGACACATGCCTTCTTCGGATTTGTTGGATTCTGATGTTAGAGCTCAAATTTTTTTATAGACGCTAGAATGCTGATTAAAACAAAAAAAAAAAAAAGTAAAAAAGTATTCCAAAGGATGCCTGAGAAATGATGGCGGGAAAAAAATTTTCTCACTGCCTAAAATATGGTTGAAAGGCCTATCATCGCATTCAAGCTTTAGCAATTTTTTTTCAGTTTTTTATCATTTTTGCCTTTACTTTTAAATTTACATTCTATACCCAGATTCGCACTTTGCCTTCAACAGTTTAGGTAGCATTCCTAGGGCATCTCCACGTGTCGAGATATTCTCATTATTTTTAATTATTTTAATTTCATTTTTTCGAAAAAGAATAATTAAAATTTTTAAAATTTTCTTTCCTTCTTCTTCCGACAGTAATATAAGCAAATGGATAAAAGATTATGAAAATTTTACCTTTTTCTTCTTCTAATACTAATATAAATAGATACATAAAAGATTATAATATTTTTTTCTCCCTTTTCTTTTCCTTTTCCTGTGATAAGCCTATTGACCCTGCAAAAGCCATCATTGGCTGAACCTTCATGGTTGAATAATAAAATTTGAGATATGCATTGTTTTTGTTTTTTCTTTCTAATGTATTGTTCTTTTTTCCTTAATATGGTCAAGACAGGTATATGATTGATTAGGCAACCTAGTCAACCGTAAAATCTTTTCATGATTACATAAATTCATTTTTCTATTCATACCCATTCGTTCTTTTCTCACATCTTTATAAGGCAACCTAGTTAAGCAAGCATGCTCTTATATTTCACATAATCTGTTACAATGTTTATGTTCTTCACAATCTCGCAATTTTTTCCCCCCTAATATCCTCGGCAATGTTTTATTGTTGTGTTCTATTATTGTATACATATTTATAACTAATATCATGCCATTTATGTTTTTAATTACTTATAAATTATAAAAATCATCTAAGTTTGTAAAATTTTATATTCCTTCACTTACATAAACATGATAATCATTTAGATATGATGGTGATTTTTTAAGTCTATTTCTATCATAAAATTGATGATTTAAAGGAGCTTTACTATTATCATTAATGTCATCTTCTTCAATTTTTTCTAATAGACTTTTATTATTTTCAATTAGGTCATTACTAAGTTTATATTTATTAGTTTTTTAAAATATATATCTTAAATTAACATGTATTCTATTTTCATTTTTACATAGATTCATTTAATTTTTTATTTTAAATAATTCATTCATAACTAATCCACTAGCCATGATTAATTAAAAAAATTAACTTTGGGCAATAGAAGGACTGATCTAATAGAAACCAATAGATGTCAGTGGGCGTGCGGCAGTTGAAGTGGACTCAAAAGGACCCTTCAATCTCCAACAGCCCACGCGCCACAGCAGCAAGCAGAAGGAAATGAAAGAAAAGGGCGCCTGAAAGAGAGAGCGAGAGGGCGGAGGTACGATAATATGGCTCCCAGCCAGTAAAAAATTAAGATTGTATTGCTAAGCATGCGCCAAAAACTGAATATATTACGTATAGGATACCATCTTCTAACATATATTATGACAATTAAACTATTAGTGCATTAATTAATAACGAATTAAATAATTCAAAAGATAAATATATTAGAGTTAAATATTATTATATAGAGATGTAAAAAAAAAAGTTATAAGTTATTTATCTTTCGATCCTTTAATAAAAAACATAAATATTGAAGTATTTTTTAAACATGTTCACATGATGAAATTTAAAAAAATCTAAATTAAAAATTAATGCTTCAAAGAATATGAGCTAAGCATCTAAAATCTGAAGTCTAATATGGCTACGGTGGGTAAATCAGTTTAAGCATGCAAAATCTCAAGATATTTTATATTCAAGTGAAAAATGTTAACTATTAGGCTATGTGTAAGCCCATGTTCTTGCGATAGTGAGGATCCACCATTGTTGATGGAGGAAGGCGCCCCCTTCCTCCGCCATTGTTGACGGCTGCGGCAAGGGGTCGCCGCAGACAGTCAAGGGGGGCGCCGACGCGCCCCCTTCACATGTGTACAGAGGAGGGGATAACCCTCCCCTCGCCACTTTTTAAGAAGGGGGGAGCACCCCTCCTTCTCCACGAGCTTCCCCTCCGGTGCCGGCCGCAGGTAAGAGGGAGAGAGAGAGAATCGCAGAGAGAAAGGAGAGGGAACCAAGCCGGTTCACGGCTTGGTTCGGGCCCGGCGGAGTGCCCGATGCCTCGCCGGCCTGGGCGTCGGCCAGGAGACCTCACCGGTGGCTGGCGACCGTCCGATGAGGATCCAGCCGACGGTGGTAGCCGGACGTACCACCGGCACGAGTCGCGTGTCGTGTATCGTGCGAAAGAGAGGGAGAGAAATTGAGGGAGAAAGAGAGGAAGAGGGAGCCGGCCGCCGCCGCCGCGGCCGGGCCAGCGGCGGCCGGCTCTGACCCGATCGCCGACGGCCGGGCCACTCAGAATTTGGCCGGCGGCGGCCCTGGCCGCCGGCACGGCCTCCCCCTGTTTCGGGTGAAACAGGGGAGGAGGCGGGGAGAAGATGGAGGCGTGGGCCGGCTTGGGCCATCCCACGTTGGGCCCTATTGGGCCGACTTCGAGCTATTTTGGGACTATATTTTGGGCCCCGTAATAGGCCAGGAATGGAGAAATAAAATATGTCCCGATTCGGCGTTGATTCTAGTTTCTCGGGATATTTTTACTTCCCCATTCGGGCTTATATATTGAGAGATATTCGAGCCCAAAGTTGGGCCCAGGATTAGACCGGGTAGACTTTAGGGGATGTTGCATTGTTCCAATTTTTGAGATTTAATTGTGGAAATTAATGCTGTAGGTAACTATATCCACATAGCTGATTTACAGTTTGAAATTAGCGTACTGAGGTAAGTAAGCCATTTATTATAATTTTCATAATTTATTAGAATATGAAAATTATGGATATATTGCATTATTTGGAAAAATATGACAAAATGAAATTTTCTTATACAATTGGGTATCTGTTATAATTATATGTGATTATTAATATTTTGCAAAGTAATGGATTATAAATGTGCAAAAATTGAATGATGTGATTATTTTAGCTTTGCAAAATATACTGGTATTATTGATGTATTTTATGCTATGAATGCACAAACCACTATATATGTGATATGAGGAGCTTATGCTCATGATGATGCATGATGTTCTACATGAAAATATGATGATGATATGTGTCGTCGCAGTTCTCGTATGATGTGAAACGATGTGAAATGCCGAGAGATACGGGATCCACCTCTACAGGGGAAGATATGTGGAGGACACACATCTAGAGGATGTGATGTGAATGATATATTGCATAACGCACACACATCTAGAGGATGTGTTGTGATTGATTATGATATATGGCAAACGCTGGTACCAGGACCCTTACTCTTTGGGGACATTAAAGAGTGATACACCAGATGGGTGTTGTAGGGCCGTGGGACACATAAGGAAATAATAATTATATGAATACAGTGGGTTTGTTTACATTGCATATTTCAGCATTTATTGTATAATTAAGCTTCCAAAATTATTTGAGCTGATGATATACATGTTTTGATAACATGATGAATGTATTTGAAATTGGAAGTTCTATACATGAAAATGTGGTTTGATAATATCTTGACGAAATGATTATATAAGAGTAGCCTTACTTATTGAGTGTAAGCTCATATAAATCTTACAATGTTTTTCAGAGCCACAGGACTGAAGAATGGGATCTGGGGTTGTTGGAGCTTCATTCAGAGGAAACTAAGATCCAACATTTTGTTATAAACCCAGTGACTTATGTATGATGGGCATGTAGCCTAAAACCTATGATTATGGTTTGTATTAAGAACCATTTAAATTGGACGATATAGTTATTACCCTTCTTGTATTAAATATTATATTTCGGGACACCTTGCATGCCAGGCATGCGGCGGGTTGCCACCCCTAGATCCAATATAGGGTCTGGGGTGTGACAGCTTCTGTGGTATCAGAGCCTAGGTTTGATCTTAGGAACAAACATAAGATGACACTAGGCAAAACAGTAGGATGACACTGGGAGGGTAACAACTCTAAGAAGATATAATTTTTTTCTAATAAATATGTTTTGAAAACTTAAGGGTTTGTAAAGATATTGATTGGAACCAAACTTGGTAGGGAATAGTCATGCCTCATCACACTAGAAGTATGCGATAAGTTGAAGGTTCCCAGGCTGGTAACTCTGGCCAGCAGGGAGGCCAGCAAACTTCTGGAGGTTCTTGTTCCATCAATGTAGCTGATAATGGCCAGCAACAGCGCCAGACTGAGATACTTCAAGCCCTTGTAGAAATGGTGCAGGCTATGCAGCAGCAGATCCAACAAGTGGTGCTTGCTCAGCCCATCCCACCTACTCAGCAAAACCCGCGAGTCGAACCTGTTGACCCAATTATTGATTTTGATGATTAATAAAGGAATTGAGTATATTTATTTGATTACTAATAGATTTGATAAATGTTTCAGGGCTTAAAAATATTTGATTGATTTAAAGGCATTAAGAAACATGTTTTGAATCAATTGCAAAATCTAAGTTTCAAAGTTTCAGAGCCTGGAGTCGACACCTAGGAATGCTGAAGCCGACCCCATGGTCAGTCAAATATTCTTCTAATTTTTGATACGGTCAGAGCCGATACCTAGAGTTTCAGAGCCGACACCCAGAGTTTCGGAGTCGACACTTACAGTGTCTGGAGCCGACTCCGATGCGGGGACAGAACGTTTGATTTTTGACTACCTCGGAGCCGACACTTATAGTTTTTTGGAGCCGACCCTGAGTATGGCGAGCCGACACCAAACTTTTTCGAGCTGACTCCTCGACGAACTCAGAACTTTCTATTTTTGGATAAACGACTTGGAGCCGACACCTGAAAAGTTGGGGCCGACTCCAACCTATCTGGAACGAAATTTTAAAATGCCAGATCAGCTCTAACGGTAATATTTTCTTTTTACCTAACTTTTAACAAATATATTTTGTTTGGAAAAACTTTCCAGGTACATTCCAACGGCTAGTTTTCTTACCAAAAATGGATTAAAGGAAATCTATAAAAAGGGGGAGAAAGCTCGTTTGAAAATATAACGAAAAAATGGAGTGAATACAAATCAAAAATCTGAGAAGTCTTGAGCCTGAAATCAAAGAGAAAAGTATCCAAACTCAAATCCTTCCACTCCAAAAAGCTCAAAGAGAAATCCAAGGCGCTCATATTGGAAAAATCGGAGGATTCCCAAAATAGAAGAAAAAGCTCTGTTTTCTCAACTTCTCATCTGCAACATTTGCAACGAATCAAAGCTGAGGCCTGATTCAACATCTCCAGAGAGAAGAGGAAAAGAAGAAAAGAAGAAAGCTCAAATCCAACAATCTTCAAAACAGGCTTTTCTAACCTTGCTTATTCATTTTGAATATTCGCTCATTTGAGGAGCTTTGTATTATTGAAAACATTATTCTTTCTTGTTTGTGTTAGTTCTATCAAGGGGATTGAACTAGTAGAGGTAGTATACCTCGGGTCAAGCTAGATTAGCTTGAGTTTAGGGTTTTGTGCTGATAAGCCCAGAAAACCGGCTGGGTTCGTTGTGATCCCTGGGAAACAACAAGTTTGAGTTGTGATCTTGTAAAACAACTCGACTGTAATCAAGAGGATTATAGTGTGGACCCAAGTGGATCTTGGGAGTGGATGTAGGTGTTGGATACACCGAACCACTATAAAACCTTTGTGTTTGCCGTGCTTTGATTATCTCTTTCTCTATCTCCTTGGTTGTACTTAACATTCGCATTGCATTTCATCTATCTCCAAGCACATAGTTGTTAAAAGGTTAAAAAATTTTAAAGAACCCAATTCACCCCCCCTCTTGGGTTGCCATCTGGGCCAACAATTGGTATCAGAGCTTGTGCTCATTATTTATTTGATCACATAATCAAGAGCTAAAGATCCAAATGGCAGCTCAAGTTGGATCTTCATTTGCTGAAGGTCATTCTACAAATAGACCTCCCTTGTTTAATGGTTCCAACTATTCATATTGGAAAGCAAGAATGAGAATATTCATTCAAGCTTCAGATTATGAATTGTGGAGTGTTATAATTAATGGACCTAGCACACCCACATACGTAGTTGATGGTTCTATTGTTCCTAAGCCCGAAAGGGATTGGAATGAGAATGATAGGAAAATGGCTCAGCTTAATGCTAAAGCCATGAATGTTTTATATTGTTCATTAGATGCTAATGAATTTAATCGTATCTCTACATGTAATTCCGCAAAAGAGATATGGGATAGATTAGAGTTACCCATGAGGGTACAAATCAAGTTAAAGAATCTAAGATAAATATTCTTGTTCATAATATGAATTATTCAGCATGGAACAAACTGAAACTATAGCATGCATGTATACTAGATTCACCGACATTGTAAATGGTTTGAAAAGTCTAGGTAAGATTTATACTAATTCTGAACTTGTTCGCAAAATTCTTAGGTCACTTCCAAGGACTTGGGAAGCAAAGGTGACAGCAATCCAAGAAGCCAAGGACCTCAACACTTTACCCTTGGAGGAGCTACTTGGATCACTAATGACCCATGAGTTAACCATGAAGCAGCACATAGAGGAAGATGTTAAAAAGAAGAAGACTATAGCTCTTAAGGCTGCAGAAAGTGAGGAGAGCTGTAGTGATAATGATGATGATGATGAGACTGCTCTTCTAGCTAAAAAATTCAAAAAATTCATGAGAAGAAAGAGGCCCTTCCACAAGAAGAAATCTGGAATTAAGATGGAAGGAGAAAGAGAAAAGGATAAAGACAAGGACAAAGAGAAAGACCCCTTAATTTGCTATGAGTGTAAGAAACCGGGGCACTTTAGATATGATTGTCCTCTACTAAAGAAAACCTACAAGAAGAAGAAGAAAGTCTATGTTGCAACCTGGAGCGACAGCGATGAATCCTCTTCAAAGGAAGATCAAAAAGAAGTTGCAAACATTTGCTTTATGGCAAATGACGACAACGAGGTAAGTTCTGAAAATCCTTGTGATGATTTTGCATTTGATGAATTGTTTGAAGCTTTTAATGAACTAGTTGATGATTTTAAAGTTTTAAAAAGGAAATACAGATTTTTGAAAAATGATAATTCAATTCTCATTAAAGAAAAAGATAATCTTACTAATGAGATTATGATGCTGAAATCTAAAAATGAAAATTTGACAAAAGAAAAAGAGTCAATTTCCAATGAAAATGATAAATTAAAGAAGGAAGTAGATAAATATAAGAATATTATTGATAAATTTACTTATAGTTCTGAAAAACTTAATTTGTTATTAGGTAATCAAAGAGCCATATTTGATAAGCTGGATTAGGATATAGACCTAACATAAAACAAAAATTTGTCAAAAACTTCTTTAGAAAAGAACAAAATAAAGATAGTGTTACATGTCATTATTGTAACAAGAAAGGCATAAATCCTATGAATGTAATGTGAGAAACAGTAACAAAAATTTAAATAGTAAAGGAAAGAAAATATGGGTTTCCAAAGGAACAATCTTTTATGCTACTAACATGAAGGACCCAAGAAGGCTTGGGTACCTAAATATAAGACTTAATTATTTTTGCAGGAGTGTCTTGCGGCCAAAAGATCAAAGTGAAAGTGGTATCTCGATAGTGGCTGCTCAAGACACATGACGGGTGACAAGGATCAATTCATCACCCTTGAAAGCAAAAGAGGAGGAGTTGTTACGTTTGGTGACAATGGCAAAGGCCAAATCATGGGGTTTGGTAATATTCAAATAACTCCCTCCACATATATTGAAAATTTTTATATGCCAATGGTTTAAAACATAATTTAATTAGTATTAGCCAATTATGTGATAAGGTTTTAAAGTATCATTCGAAGCATCTATCTGCACTGTTTCTAATCCCAT
This sequence comes from Calamus simplicifolius, assembly GCA_900491605.1. Taxonomy (NCBI): domain Eukaryota; kingdom Viridiplantae; phylum Streptophyta; class Magnoliopsida; order Arecales; family Arecaceae; genus Calamus; species Calamus simplicifolius. The sequence goes on from UESW01004256.1 coordinate 67,570, forward strand.
TGATAATAGCATTATTTTTATTGGAAATAGAAATGGCAATGTATACTTGATTGATTTAGACAATTTGTCTACTAGTAATCATTGCTTAGTTGCTAATAATGCTAATATGAATGAGATTTGTTGGTTATGGCATCGTAGATTAGGTCATGCAAGCACACACCTAATTTCAAAATTAATAAGAATGGATTTAGTAAAAGGACTTCCACAACTAGATTTTGAAAAATAACAAAATTTGCGATGCATGTCAATTTGGAAAACAAACTAGAAACTCTTTCAAAACTAAAAATATTGTTTCCACTTCTAGGCCACTTGAACTACTTCACATGGACCTTTTTGGACCTACTAGAACCACAAGTCTAGGAGGAAAGAAATATGGTCTTGTGATTGTAGATGATTACTCTAGATATACTTGGGTATTATTTTTAGCTCATAAAGATGAGACCTTTCCATTGTTTTTGAAATTCTTCAAAAAGGTCACAAATGAGAAAAAGAACACCATAGTATCTCTTAGAAGTGATCATGGCACTGAATTTGAAAATCATCTATTTGAAAACTTTTGCATAGAAAATGGCATCCATCATAATTTTTTAGCACCTAGAACACCGCAACAAAATGGAGTAGTTGAAAGGAAAAATAGAACCTTAGAAGACATGGCCCGTACCATGCTATGTGAAAGCAACCTACCAAAATACTTTTGGGCGGAAGCTATAAACACGACATGTTACATTCTTAATAGAGCTTTGATTAGGCCAATCATTAAAAAACTCCTTATGAACTATAGAACAATAGAAAACCAAACATAAGCTACTTTCATGCATTTGGTTGTAAATGTTTCATTCATAATAATGGTAAAGATAATCTAGAAAATTTGATGCAAAATCTGATGAAGGCATTTTCTTAGGATATTCAACATCTAGTAAAGCCTATAGAGTGTTTAACAAGAGAAACTTAATTGTAGAAGAATCTATTCATGTAATTTTTGATGAATCTTTAGCATCTAGTTCAAGAATAATTGATGATGAGGAAGATACAAACATTCTAGAAAGAGACATTGAAAAGTTAAATATTGATGTATCTTCAGATCATGAACAAGAAGCCAAAGATAATGATTCCCCTAGTGTTGATGTTGTTGATGCAAATCATAATGATATAGATCTTCCTAGAGATTGGAGATATGCCTATGGTCATCCAAAAGAATTAATTATAGGTGATCCATCTCAAGGAGTAAGAACTAGATCATCAATGAGAAACATCAACAATCATCTTGCATTTGTATCTCAAATTGAACCTAAAACTATTGAAGAGGCAGAAAAAGATAATAATTGGATGTTAGCTGCAAGAAGAATTAAATCAATTTACTAGGAATAATGTCTGGACTCTTGTAGATAGACCTAAAGATCATTCTGTTATAGGATCAAAACGGGTATTTAGAAATAAATTAGATGAAAATGGCATAGTAATTAGAAACAAAGCTAGATTAGTCGCAAAAGGATATAATCAAGAAGAAGGAATTGATTTTGATGAAACTTTTGCACCTGTAGCTAGACTATAAGCAATTAGAATATTACCGCATTTGCATGTCATATGCATATCAATTTATTTTAAATGGATGTTAAAAGCGCATTTTTAAATGGTTTTATAAATGAGGAAGTTTATGTTGAACAACCTCCTGGTTTTGAAGATCATGAATTTTCAAATCATGTTTTTAAACTGCACAAAGCACTATATGGTTTAAAACAAGCACCTAGAGCTTGGTATGAAAGATTAAGTAAATTTTGATTGAAAATGACTTTATAAGAGGAAATGTTGATAAAACACTATTTTTGAAAAGAAAAGACAAGGATTTATTAGTAGTACAAATATATGTTGATGATATTGTATTTGGTGCTACTAACAATCTGTTATGTCAAGAATTTGCTAAGTTAATGCAGGGTGAGTTTGAGATGAGCATGATGGGAGAACTCAATTTCTTCCTAGGACTTCAAATCAAGCAAAGCAAAGAGGGAATTTTCATCAATCAAGCAAAATACACAAAAGAACTTCTCAAGAAGTTTGGAATGGAGTCAATCAAACCCTTGGAACACCTATGAGCCCTTCATGCAAATTGAACAAAGATGAAGATGGTAAGAAAGTAGATCAAAAATATTACAGAGATATGATCGGATCTCTTCTTTACTTAACAGCTAGTAGACCAGATATCATGTTTGCTGTTTGTCTATGCGCTAGATTTCAATCTGAACCTAAAGAATCTCACTTAATTGCTGTAAAAAGAATCTTAAGATATTTAAGTGGAACTAAAAATGTAGGTTTATGGTATTCTAGAGACTCAACATTAAACTTGATTGCATATTCTGATTCCGACTATGCTGGATGTAAATTAGATAGAAAAAACACAAGTGGTGCATGTCAATTTTTAGGATGTAACTTGATCTCTTGGTTTAGCAAAAAGCAAAATTCGGTTGCATTATCAACTGCTGAAGCAGAATATGTTGCAGCTGGAAGTTGCTGTGCTCAAATCCTTTGGATTAAGAGACAACTTGAAGATTATGGCATAACACTTGATAAAACTCCAATTAGATGTGATAACACAAGTGCAATTAATTTAACTAAAAATCCAATTCAACATTCAAGAACAAAACACATTGAAATTAGATATCACTTTATAAGAGAACATGTAGCTAATAATGAAATTTGTCTTGATTATGTTAATATTGAAGAACAATTAGCTGATATATTTACAAAACCTTTGAGTGAAGAAAGATTTTGTTATCTTAGAGGTGAATTAGGGATTTGTGACCCTTTGGAATGATTTTGAAACTCTAAGGAATGACTATCTAGATTTCTATTAATTTCTTGATATTTCTTTCATAATTTTAAGGACAAATTATCTAGTCATCTGAGCAATTTGTTCCTCATATTTCAAAGATTTTTTCAAAATTTTATTAAACCTATTGTGACAAGTTTCAGTTGTTTGAATCTCAATTATTTTTCTCTGAAACTATCAATGGAGTCGACACCTCAGTTTGAGGAGTCGACACCTTGTCTGTGTCGCTCCGGTCCCTGACCTTGGAGCTGACACCCGTATAAGTGGAGTCGACTCCAGTTCGAGCGCTAACTGTGTTAGCAATTTGGAGTCGACACCCGACTTTGCGGGAGTCAACACCTGGGGGTCCCAAATCAACTTTATTAGGGCAGAGTCGACACCTCGTCATTTCATTTCTTTTCAAATTCTTAACCAAACTCTTCCCAAACTCTCTCAAAGCCTCCCCATCTCTAATTCCACCCTATTCAAGCCTTCCTAAGGATCTAATGGCACCTAAGAGGAGAGGATCAGTGCTTGGAGTGCCCATAGCAACCGAAAAATGATCGGCAGATGACCCGTGCGCGAGCCGTCTCCGAGTGATTCCTCTTCGACTGCTTCGGACAATCCAGACCCTTCATCTCCTCAGGTAGATACCCTAGCAGGGAGAGTGATAACTATGGGTAGGAAAGTTGATTTCGAGTTCTTTCAATCCGAGGGCTTCTATTGGGAATCAAATCAAGGAACTTGGCTGGGATAAAGTGTGTTCTCTAGATGTTCTTACATACCCAGCTCTTGTCAAGGAATTCTATTTCAATCTATCGAGAGGTGACGGTGGAATCGTGAGCTCAGTCAGAGGTAAAAGGATCCATCTCACTTTTCAGAAATTAGGAAACCTCCTTAGCATTCCCATTACTGGATTAGTTGCCGACATCCACAGTGAGAGGTCAGCCGCTCTATCGAGGATGTTAGGGAGAGAAGTTACAGAATTTGAGGAGATTAGGGCTAACCAACTGCCCTTGGAATTAAGATTACTTCACAATATTTGCAGTAGAATATTATTTCCAAAAATCGGTCGATTTGAGTATGCTCCGAGCGAGACATTGTTGTGATGGACAGTGTGTTGACCAGTCAACCCATAAATTTAGCTGCAATGATGATATTTTATATGGCTAAGGCTGGAGGGAAAAGAAGATCATCCTTACCCTACAACATGGTGCTAACTATGGTTTTCAGAAGCCAAGGTGTTGTGATATTAGACAATGAACCTTCTAAGAATCTCAGGCATACTGATTACTACAGTTTGGCCATCTTACATCGGATGGGATTTGTTAAGATCAACGGCAATGGGAAAGGAAAGGAAGCTTGGATGAGAGAGCCCCTGAACCTAGACCTTTTGCATCTTTTGAGGCTGGACCATCTGTGAGGGTTCCCTCTCCGCAGCCTAGCAGTCCTGTTCCTACCCCTGCACCCACTCAAGTTCATGTTCAGTCATCCACTTCATCAGTTGGTTTTTCAGACCTTCAATTGGAGCAACTCAAAGGATTGCTTGCTGCTCAGAATGATGAATTGAAGACTGAGTTTGATAATAAGTTTATGAATCTTAAAGAAACCCTTTATTCCCTGGATGATCGCATTGGCACAATAGAATCAACTCTTAGTTCATCTGCGGATTCCTTAAGTAATGATCTGAAAAATATATTTGAAGAACTTAAAGATATCTGTGGAGATTCTGAGACCTACTCCAAGTGCAATGCCGAGCTTCAAGATAAAATCATGACTGCTTGCTCTTTTGTTGATAGAAGGTTGAAGGAATTTGTAGCTACTCAAAGTGATGGAATGGGAAAGATTTTGGATCATTTAACAAGAATCATTAGAACCAATTTGTAATTTTCATGTAATGAAGTCAAGTTTTTTTTATGTTGTTTGATGTTTGTAATGAAAGTTTAGTTTTGATGAAATGAAAGTTTAGTTTCTTATTGTAATACTTGACCTTTGATGAAATGAAATTATCCTTTGATCTATCAATTTTATCATTTGACTTAACTCTTTCTAACCTTTTTGTTGATTACAAAAAAGGGGGAGAAAGTTATGTCGTATATGCATTAATTAGTTATGCTTTGATTGGCATTTTATTTAATTAGTATCAAGTGATTGGTATCAAGTGATTTTGAGATTGAAGCTGATTTGATTGAAGCTTATTTGATTGGTATCAAACATGTGAACACTGATATAATAGTGAAATCTATATAAATGAATTCTAAGTATCTAAAATGTAGAGCAAAAGGAAAAACAACTGCTAAATTGAACTTCATAGGGGGAGCTACCTTATTCAGGGGGAGCTTACTTGTAAGGATCACTTCCTTGAAAATTTTGATTTAAGAATCCTATGCATATACTCAATGTTTTTATAATCATCAAAAAGGGGGAGATTGTTGACCCAATTATTGATTTTGATGATTAATAAAGGAATTGAGTATATTTATTTGATTACTAATAGATTTGATAAGTGTTTCAGGGCTTAAAAATATTTGATTGATTTAAAGGCATTAAGAAACATGTTTTGAATCAATTGCAAAATATAAGTTTCAAAGTTTCAGAGCCTGGAGTCGACACCTAGGAATGCTGGAGCCAACCCCATGGTCAGTCAAATATTCTTCTAATTTTTGATACGGTCCGGAGCCGACACCTAGAGTTTCGGAGCCAAACCCAGAGTTTCGGAATCGACACTTACAGTGTCTGGAGCCAACTCCGATGCGGGGATAGAACGTTTGATTTTTGACTACCTCGGAGCCGACACTTACAATCTTTTGGAGCCGACACCTGAGTATGGCGAGCTGACACCAAACTTTTTCGAGCCGACTCCTCGACGAACTCAAAACTTTCTATTTTTGGATAAACGACTTGGAGCCGACACCTGAAAAGTTGGAGCCGACTCCAACCTATCTGGAACGAAATTTTAAAATGCCAGATCAGCTCTAACGGTAATATTTTCTTTTCACCTAACTTCTAACGGATATATTTTGTTTGGAAAAACTTTCCAGGTACATTCCAACGGCTAGTTTTCTCACCAAAAATGGATTAAAGGAAATCTATAAAAAGGGGGAGAAATCTCGTTTGAAAATATAACGAAAAAATTGGAGTGAATACAAATCAAAAATCCGAGAAGTCTTGAGCCTGAAATCAAAGAGAAAAGTATCCAAACTCAAATCCTTCCACTCCAAAAAGCTCAAAGAGAAATCAAAGGCGCTCATATTGGAAAAATCGAAGGATTCCCAAAATAGAAGAAAAAGCTCTGTTTTCTCAACTTCTCATCTGCAACATTTGCAACGAATCAAAGCTGAGGCCTGATTCAACATCTCCAGAGAGAAGAGGAAAAGAAGAAAAGCTCAAATCCAACAATCTTCAAAACAGACTTTTCTAACCTTGCTTATTCATTTTGAATATTCACTCATTTGAGGAGCTTTGTATTATTGAAAAACATTATTCTTTCTTGTTTGTGCTAGTTCTATCAAGGGGATTGAACTAGTGGAGGTAGTATACCTCGGGTCAAGCTAGATTAGCTTGAGTTTAGGGTTTTGTGCTGATAAGCCCAGAAAACCGGCTGGGTTCGTTGTGATCCCTGGGAAACAACAAGTTGAGTTGTGATCTTGTAAAACAACTCGACTGTTATCAAGAGGATTATAGTGTGGACCCAAGTGGATCTTAGGAGTGGACGTAGGTGTTGGATACACCGAACCACTATAAAACCTTTGCGTTTGCCGTGCTTTGATTATCTCTTTCTCTATCTCCTTGGTTGTACTTAACATTCACATTGCATTTCATCTATCTCCAAGCACATAGTTGTTAAAAGGTTAAAAATTTTAAATAACCCAATTCACCCCCCCCCCCCCTCTTGGGTTGCCATCTGGGCCAATAGAACCTGAACCACCAGTCCAGCCCGCTCCACCGCAACCCTAGCAAGGAGGGGGTCGGAGCTTTGCTGAGTTTAAGAGCTTAGCCCCTGCTCCCTTCTCTGGATCCACCAACCCCACTGATGCTGAGGGATGGATGAGGGAGATGGAAAAGGCTTTCATGGCCCATGGTAGCCAGGAGGAGGAGCGGATTAGATTTGCCACCTACCTCCTTCAAGGGGAGGCATATGATTGGTGGTTGCATATGGAGCAGCGATTGGGTGGACAGGCTATTTCCTGGAGGGAGTTTAAGGAGACCTTTTTCAACAAATACTTTCCCAGTAGTGTGCAAAGACAGATGGAGTTGAGTTTCTGGAGCTGGAATAGAAGAATCTCTCTGTGGCCCAGTACAAAGCCGAGTTCACTAGGCTAGCCCGATTTGCTCCGGAAATAGTGACCACTGAGAGAGCCAAGATCACCAGGTTCACTGAAGGACTGCGACCCAAACTGAGGCAAGCAGTCAATGCATTTGAGCTCTCACATATAGTGCTGTGGTGAGCAAAGCCCTGTGATCGAAAGAGACATGAATAGGAACCAGAAGGAGTGGGAGCTAAAGAGGAAGAGGAAGGGGTCTCCTTCGGGCCAGTCTTCGGGGCAGGCTAAGAAGAAAGATACATATCAGCCCCCCACAGGACTGAAAGGTAAGGAGACCCGTTGCCCTCACTGCGGGAACTTTCACCCGGGTAGGCAGTGCCGTGGGCCGAGAGGTGCCTGCTTCATATGTGGGAAAGTGGATCACAAGATGGCCACTTGTCCCCTTCGGAGGGATCAGCTGCCTTCTCCAAATCTTGGGATGAACCAGCCACAGCAGCCGAGGACCCAGGGAAGGGTCTTCACCCTCACCCAACAGGATGCTGCCGCTTCTAACTCCGTTGTGGCAGGTATACCTGTTACCTAAGTACCCCTTTAAGATTATTTTGTTCATATGCGATATAATATTGATCATGAAAGATAAATAGGATCAGCTATATGACATCTAAGATAACTAAACTTTATGATCAGGGACAATTAAAGTAGGCAACACTTATGCTCAGACTTTAGTAGATCCGGGTGCCACGCATTCGTTTATATCTGATGCTTATCTTGCCAATAATGCATCATTGACACCCGTTCCCCTAGACCAAGAGTTGCTCATTGCATTCCCAAATGGATGTTATGAGGGTGGAGTCTGTATGCAATCCTGCCAGATCAACGTGGGCGACAAGAGGCTGATCTAATCGTCCTTCCACTAAAGTCCTTTGATGTTATCCTTGGGATGGACTGGTTGGCCTCCTATCATGCTTCTGTAGACTGTTTCAGGAAAATGGTGATCTTCAAAATCCCTAATCAGCCTGAATTCAGTTTTACTGGAAGCCAGGAACACCTGGCCTCAGTGTTTGTATCAGCACTGTGGGCTGCCAAAAATCTGATGAAAGGTGGCCAAGGGTTTCTTGCTGTGGTCAAGGACCTTCAGCAGGAAGAGGTGAAGTTGGAGGATATTCCAGTGGCTATGGAGTTTCCTGACGTCTTTCCCGGATGATTTGACGAATTGCCTCCAGACCGGGAAGTGGAGTTCACCATTGATTTGGTCCCTGGCACTGGACCTATATCCAAGGCCCCTTATCGTATGGCCCCAGCTGAACTAAAAGAGTTGAAGAACCAATTGCAAGAGCTCCTAGACCGGGATTTATCAGACCGAGTGTCTCTCCTTGGGGTGCTCCAGTATTATTTGTCAAAAAGAAGGATGGGAGTCTTCGGCTCTGCATTGATTACCGAGAAATCAATAAGGTAACAGTGCGGAACAAGTATCCCTTGCCGAGGATCGATGATCTGTTGATCAACTCCAAGGAGCTCGGGTATTCTCGAAGATTGACCTTCGGTCAGGATACCATCAACTCAAGGTCAAGGCTGGAGATGTGCCTAAGACAGCATTCAGGACTAGGTATGGCCACTATGAGTTCTTGGTGATGCCGTTTGGGTTAACTAATGCCCCGGCAGCATTCATGGACTTGATGAACAGAATCTTTAAGCCATACTTAGACCAGTTTGTGGTGTTCATTGATGACATCCTGGTGTATTCTAAAAGCCAGGAGGAGCATATGGACCACCTGAAGATTGTTCTGCAAACCCTTCGGGAGAAAAAGCTTTATGCCAAGTTGCAGAAATGTGACTTCTGGTTGAGCCAAGTATCATTCTTGGGTCACGTAATATCTAAAAATGGCATAACTGTGGACCCAAAGAAGATTGAGGCTATTGTAAATTGGAGTCGACCTTCCAATGTATCTGAAGTCAGAAGCTTCGTGGGGCTGGGGATATTATCGCAGATTCGTGGAGGGATTTTCTCGCATTCGCTCTACCCCTGACTCGCTTGAACCCAAAAGCAAGCGAAGTTTGACTGGACTGAGGAGTGTGAGAGAAGTTTCCAGGAGCTGAAACAACGCCTAGTGTCAGCCCCCGTCCTTACCCTTCCGTCAGGATCTGAGGATTCACTCTATACACTGATGCTTCTCGGAAGGGATTGGGATGTGTTCTGATGCAAAATGAGAAGGTGATAGCTTATGCCTCCAGACAGCTAAAGCCATATGAGCAAAATTATCCTACTCATGACCTGGAGTTGGCTGCTGTGGTTTTTGCCTTAAAGATCTGGCGGCATTATCTATATGGAGAAGCATGTGATGTGTACACAGACCACAAAAGTCTGAAGTACATCTTCACTCAGAAGGAGTTAAACTTGAGGCAAGGAGGTGGATGGAGCTACTAAAAGATTATGACCTGAACCTGCACTATCATCCAGGGAAGGCCAATGTGGTAGCTGATGCCTTGAGTAGGAAGTCCTCCTCGGAGTTAGCTTCTATGATCACCTCTCAGCCTCACATCCTGAGGGATCTTGAGAAGTGGAGGTTGGATTGCGAGTACAACGGTCCGATGGACTTGTAGCAGCACTTGTACTCCAACGACTCTGTTAGACAGGATCAAGTCCTCCCAGAAAGAAGACTTGGACCTGCAAAAGATTAAAGAAGCCGTGAAGTCAGGGGTTCAGAATGAATTTACTATAATGGAGGATGGATCCCTGAGATTTGATGGCAGGCTCTGTGTGCCAAATGTGGAGAACTAAGAGCAGAGATTTGAAGGAGGCCCACTACTCTCCTTACACGGTGCACCCAGGAGGTACCAAGATGTACAAGGACCTAAAAGAAAACTTTTGGTGGAAAGGAATGAAGAGCGAGATTGCTCAGTATGTAGCCAAGTGTTTAGTATGTCAGCAAGTGAAGGCTGAGCATCAAAGGCCTGCGGGACCCCTTCAATCTCTGATGATTCCACAATGGAAATGGGAGAAGATCACTATGGACTTCGTGACTGGTCTGCCTAAGACCCCTCAGGAACAATGATGCGGTATGGGTCATTGTAGACAGATTGACGAAGTCAGCCCATTTCCTGCCATTCAGAGTTGGGATCTCTAGTGAGAGATTGGCCAACATGTATATTGAGCAAATTGTGAAGCTCCATGGTATTCCCGTATCTATTGTATCAGATAGGGATACTAGGTTTGTGTCCCAATTCTGGAAGAGTCTTCATAGAGCTCTGGGGACCAAATTGAACTTCAGCACAGCCTTCCATCCCCAGACAGATGGGCAGTCTGAGAGAACCATACAGACCCTGGAGGACATGTTGCGAGCCTGTGTGATGGACTTGGGTGGTGCTTGGGACAACCACTTATCTTTAGTGGAATTTGCTTACAATAATAGCTATCAAGCCAGTATCCAGATGGACTCCATTTGAGGCCTTGTATGGTAAAAAATGCAGATCTCCCTTATGTTGGGATGATGTGGGGGAAGAAAATTATTGGGCCCTGAGCTGATTCGCAGACAGTAGAGAAGGTGCAACTGATCAGGGACGACTCTGCACAGCTCAGAGCCGACAGAAGAGCTATGCTGATGTGAGAAGAAGGGAGCTAGAATTTCAAATTGGAGATCATGTCTTCTTGAAGATATCACCAACCAAAAATGTGATGAGATTTGGGATTAGAGGTAAACTGAGTCCATGATACATTGGACCATTTGAGATCCTGAGCAAAGTAGGGAGGTGGCTTATAGCCTGGCATTACCTCCGGCACTCTCTGGGTACACAATGTATTTCATGTATCTATGTTGAGAAAGTACATTCCTGACCCCAGCCATGTGATACAGTTTGAGCCCATGCAGTTAAGGAAGGATCTAACGTATGAGGAGCATCCTGTGCGTATTGTGGACCGCAAGGATCAAGTTTTAAGACGGCGTAGCATTCCTTATGTCAAGGTTCAGTGGAGTAACCATTCTGAGAGGGAAGCTACTTGGGAACTTGAGGAGGAAATTAAAGAGAAATATCATCAATTGTTTGTAACATAGCATATGTAATTGGAAAGAAGATTAATCATATGATAAAGCTTTGTATTCTAAATGTTATATGAGATACACCAATTTCGAGGCCAAAATTTTTATAAGGAGGGAAGAATGTGATCCCCTGTTCTTGCGACGGATCCTCACGTTGTGAGGATCCACCATTGTTGACGGAGGAAGGGGCGCCGCCCCCTTCCTCCCATTGTTGACGGCTGCGGCAAGGGGGTGCCGTAGCCAATCAAGGAAGGGGGGCGCCGACGCGCCCCTTCACATGGGTACAGGGGAGGGGATAACCCTCCCCTCGCCACTATTTAAGGAGGGGGGGAGCACCCCTCCTTCTCCACAAGCTTCCCCCCGGTGCCGGCCGCAGGTAAGAGGGAGAGAGATAGAGAATCGTAGAGAGAAAGAGAGGGAACCAAGCCGGTTCACGGCTTGGTTTGGGCCCGGCGGAGTGCCCGATGCCTCGCCGGGCCTGGGCGTCGGCCAGGAGACCTCACCGGTGGCGAGCGACCGTCCGGTGAGGATCCGGCGGACGTGGTGGCCGGCCGTGCCACGGCACGAGTCGCGTGCCGTGGATCGTAAGAAAGAGAGGGAGAGAAATTGAGGGAGAAAGAGAGGGAGAGGGAGCAGGCCGCCGTGGCCGGCTCTGGCCCGGTTGCCGATGGCCGGGCCACCCGGAATTTGGCCGGCGGTGGCCCTGGCCACCGGCACGGCCTCCCCCTGTTTCGGGTGAAACAGGGGAGGAGGCGGGGAGAAGATGGAGGCATGGGCCGGCTTGGGCCGCCCATTGGGCCCTATTGGGCCAACTCGAGCTGTTTTGGGACTGCATTTTGGGCCCCGTAATGGGTCAGGAATGGAGAAATAAAATATGGTCGATTTGGCGTTGATTCTAGTTTCTCGGATATTTTTACTTCCCCATTCGGGCTTATATATTGAGAGATATTCGAGCCCAAAGTTGGACCCAGGATTAGACCAGGTAGACCTTAGGGGATGCTGCATTGTTCCAATTTTGAGATTTAATTGTGAAATTAATATTGTAGGTAACCAGATGTCCACATAGCTGATTTATAGTTTGGAATTAGTATACTGAGGTAAGTAAGCCATTTATTATAATTTTCATAATTTATTAGAATATGAAAATTATGGATATATTGCATTATTTGGAAAAATAAGATAAAATGGAATTTTGTTATACAATTGGGTATCTATTATAATTATATGTGATTACTAATATTTTGTAAAGTAATGGATTATAAATGTGCAAAAATTGAATGATGTAATTATTTTAGCTTTGCAAAATATACTGGTATTATTGATGTATTTTATGCTATGAATGTACAAACCACTGTATATGTGATGAGGAGCTTATGCTCATGATAATGCATGATGTGCTACATTCAAATATGATGATGATATGTATCACCGCGGTTCTCATATGATGTGAAACGATGTGAAATACTGAGAGATACGGGACCCACCTCTACAGGGGAGATATGTGGAGGACACACATCTAGAGGATGTGATGTGAATGATATATTGCATAACGCACAGACATCTAGAGGATGTGTTGTGATTGATTATGATATATGGCATAACGCTGGTACCAAGACCCTTCCTCTTAGGGGACATTAAACAGTGATACACCAGATGGGTGTTGTAGGGCCGTGGGACACATAAGAAATAATAATTATATTAATACAGTGGGTTTGCTTACATTGCATATTTCAACATTTATTGTATAATTAAGCTTCCAAAATTATTTGAGCTGATGATATACATGTTTTGATAACATGATGAATGTATTTGAAATTGGAAGTTTTATACATAAAAATATGGTTTGATAATATCTTGACAAAATGATTATATAATAGTAGCCTTACTTATTGAGTGTAAGCTCATATAAATCTTACAATGTTTTTCAGAGCCACAGGACTAAAGAATGAGATCTAGGGTAGTTGGAGCTTCATTCAGAGGAAACTAAGATCCAACATTTTGTTATAAACCCAGTGACTTATGTATGATGGGCATGTAGCCTAAAACCTATGATTATGGTTTGTATTAAGAACCATTTAAATTAGATATATAGTTATTACCCCTTCTTGTATTAAATGTTATATTTCGGGACGCCTTGCATGCCAGGCATGCGGCGGGTTGCCACCCCTAGATCCAATATAGGTCTGGGGCGTGACACTATGAAACTTATAGACAAAGTCAATTGTATCATTGAGAAACTATAAGCTACATAAAATTAAAAGACCTGCTGAAAACTGAAATTGAAACGTGATGGCCGAATAATCTTAACTTCCCTCGTAATACATTATTCGAATGTTGAAAAACTATTACTTAAGATGGACACTAAGAAGATTTATAATGAATAAAAAAATCCTTTTTTGAGTCTAATCTATGTTCTTAGAAAGTGTTTCCGAGTGATCCCAAACTCACTGTACATTGATCATTGTTTCTGATGATGCTTGATCACTTTGAGCTGATGTCCTTGAGCGCCAATGAACGGGCCGTAACCTTCGCAAAGAAGCTTCGCCTCAACTCCGAGATTTGCAAGAAGTCCTGAGGATCAGATATTCTGATGGGAACCCTTCGACGCTTAAGTTAGTGATCAGAATCACAGTCATGGGCTTGAAGAAGCTCGAATGAGAGCTAGGAAGAAGATGAGAAAATTCTCTAAGTGTTTGCTTTTGCGTTCATACCTTGGTCAGGGGTCCCTTTTACCCGTTTTATTGCTACTTTGGGTCTACGTGGCTTGCTGATAAGATTGGAATCTCATAATGAGCCATGATTTTTTGCCCATGGAATGTCAGAACTAGTGGGATTGGATTCATCCCATCTGAACTGGGTGTGTGGTACTTTACAGCAGATGATCACCTTTTGAGACTTATCTGGCCAGAGTCATTAAAACTTCATAATGAATGATAACTTTTTGAGTTTGTCTGATCCAGGAAATTAAAGCTTCATGATGGATTATGACTTCTTGGGCTTATGCCAGAATCAGAAGAATTTGTCTTATTAGACATATATGAACCAGAGATGACTAATGGGCTTGTCCTTGTCAGAAGTGAAGGCTTGTTTGGAAAGCCAATAGTTGAGTTCATGAATGAAAGTAGGTAAGGCCACCTATGAGCCGGGGCTGCCCAGGAGCCACCTCTGGGCTAGGGATGCCTTTGGGCCGCATAGTGAACTAGGGCCGCTTAGGAGCTGCCTATGAGTTGGGGCCGCCTCTAGTTCACATAATGAACTGGTCGCCTAGGAGCCGGAGCCGCCTAGGAGCCCCTCTGGGCTGGGGCCGCCTCTAGGTCACATAGTGAACTGGGGCTGCCTAGGAGCCGCCTATGAGCTGGGACCGCCTCATTTAAACGATTTCCACCGATAGGTAATTTTTGCAATTAATTTACATGTGGCTCTCATCAGCCACATCATATGCCCTTTCGCTACTGAGTTTTGGTGCTCACACGCGCAGCATGGGCCAAGAGAAAGGAGCGCATATCTTCCGCTTTTATCAATCCTCACGCGCCATAAATTAGCGAAGGCAGGCACGTGCCCTTAAGAAGGTTAAGTCTCTTCAAAGTCCTCTCATCATTTAAGGAATGGCGCTGGAAGTGATGTGGTCTGCAAGGATATTAAGGAAAATACTTCTCGATCAACGAGAAAAGGTTGGGCGCCATTATTGGATTATTCTTATCTATGTCCCATTATTGGGTGTGGATAATGCCTTTCGAAAGTCACCAAGGTGTCGTATCTCAAATAGTGAAAGACTTGAGGATAGCTAGGTGAAGCTTCCACTCATGAATCTACGCGTCACTGTAGTGGGCGGGACGTTCGAAAATGGTATATAAAGATTGTTCCGCCCATCTCTTTGAGCTTCTTATGTCTCCACCATCCTCCCTGCGTCCTCTTCGCTTTCTAAGTCTTGAGCCCTGTTGACCCAAGTATTGATTTTGATGATTAACAAAAGACATGAGTATATTCATTATGTTTCTGATAAATTTACGAAGTGTTTCAGGCATTAAAAATGTTTAGTCAGTCAAAAGGTATAAGGAAATAAGTTTTGAATCAAAATTGAAAGTTCAGAACTTAGAGTCGACACCCAAACAGTCAGGAGCCGACCCTAGGGCATATCAGAACTTTTTTGGAATTTCGGCACAGTCCGGAGTCGACAGCTATAGTTTCGGAGCCGACTCCAACCTGAGATAAAGAAAAGTGGTTTCTGCTTCAGTTTTCGGAGCCGACACCTGGAGTTCGGGAGCCGACACCTGAAAGTTGCAGAGCCGACACCTAAGTTTCTAGAGCCGACTCTAATCTGAGAACAGAGAACATGTTTTTTGGATAAAGTTAGAGTCGACACCTTGGAATTTCGAAGCCGATTCCCGATAGCGCCGAGCCGACACTTAACTTTTTTGGAGCCGACTCCTCAATGAACTTCTTATTACTATTTTTGGACACCCCGATTCGGAGCCGACACCTGAAAAGTTGGAGCCGACTCCAACCTGTCAGGAACGGATTTTTCAAATGTCAGAACGGACTCCAACGGTAATATTTTTTCACCTAATCTCTAACGGCTATTTTTCTTTGTGTGTAGAAGCAATCCAACTACTCTGCAATGGCTATTTTTTTCATATAATCTTAGATTAAGGGATCTATAAAAAGGGGAACCATCCGTTTGAAAAGATAAAAAAATATAGAAAAAGAAAAAGGAAATATTTTGTGAAAAATCCAAAAATCTTGAGAGAGAAATCAAAAGGAAAGACTCAGAGCTTACATCAACCAATCCAAGAGAGTCCAAAAGAGAAATCCAAAGCATTCAAGTTCAAAATCGAAGGATTTTTCAAGTGAAGAAAAAGAAAGCAAAAGCTCCAAAATCCTTAACTTCTCAACTATGATTTTCTGTGAAGAATCTGAGCTGAAGCCTGATTTAATCCTTCAAAGGAGAAGAGGAAAAGAAGAAAAGAAGAAAAGCTCAAACCAAATTCGCTTCAGAATGCTTTCTTACCCTTGTTCATTTAATTGCATATTTGCTCACTTAAGGAGCTATCTTATATTGTAAACTCTATTTTTCATTGTTGTTGGCTAATTCAATCAGGGGATTGAATTAGTGGAGGTAGTATACCTCGGGGCAAGCTAAGGATAGCATGTAGTTGGGTTTTGTGCTGGTGAACCCGAAAAAACTGGCTGGGTTCGTTGCGACCCCGGGAAAATAACAAGTTTGAGTTGTGAGCTTGTAAAACAACTTGACTGTAATCAAGTGGATTATAGTATGGACCCAAGTGCTGCTTGGGAGTGGACATAGGTGTTGGATACACCGAACCACTATAAAATCTTTGTGTTTGACGTGCTTTGTCTCTTTCTCTCTATCTCATTTATTTGTGCTTAGCATTTATATATACATTGCACTTAAGCACATTCATATCAGAGCACTTAGTTTTAAAGAGCTAAATTTTTTAAAAGAACCCAATTCACCCCCCCTCTTGGGTTGCCATATGGGCCAACAATTGGCATCAGAGCAAGTACTCATTTTTTATTTGATCCAACGATCAAGAGTTAAAGATCCAAATGGCAGCTTAAGCTGGATCTTCATTTACTGAAGGTCAATCCACAAATAGACCTCCTTTATTTAATGGTTCAAATTATTCTTATTGGAAAGCTATGTTGACCCAATTGAGGATTTTGATGATTAACAAAACTATTTGAGTACAACATTTGAAGTTACTAATGATTTTGATTAAGTTTTTCAGATTATAAGTCGATTTGATAATCAAAATCAAGAGTCAAATCAAGTTCTGGTTCGAATCTAATGTCAAGGTAAGATTGCAGACATTAGAGTCGACACATGGAATCGCAGAGTCGACTCCGGAAAATGGCACAGACTTAGAGTCGACTCCGGGACTGTTAGAGCCGACTCCAACAGAAAAGACAGAACGATGGTTTTTCAGGCCACGACTTAGAGTCGACTCCCAGACTGTTAGAGTCGACTCCAGAAGAATTTTTTGTCGACCCCAGAAAAGTCAGAGACGACTCCAGATCGAGCGGATTAAAGAATTTCGAGTTAGAGCCGACTCCAGAAAAGTTAGAGCCGACTCCAGAATGTCAGACACGGCTCCAGAACTGTCAGAACGACTCTAAACTTTATCTTTATCTTTTTTAATCCCAACGGCTATTGTTATTTATGGATCTAATCCTTCTTACACTTGTTTCTAACGGATAGTTTCAAACTATTTATGGATTAATCGGGATCTATAAGAAGAGGGTTTGATGCATCCAAAAAGAAGAGACAAGAGAGGCAAAAAGAAAAGAATAGAGACAAATCTTTGAGATCCATCAGAAAAGAAAAGAGGGAAGATTTGATAGGAAAGATCATACTGATTCCCCAAAAGAAGAGAGAGAGATTCCAAGCTTTTGCTGTTCTATTTCGAAGAAATCTCAAGAGAAGAAAGAAGCCCTAGTTTTCTGATCTTCTGAGTCTCAAGAGCATCTTGAAGGAAGATCAATCAAAGGAAGAGAAGGAAGAAGCCACCAAGATCTGTGAATCAGGCTTTGATTCCTATCCTCTTATTATTGTTTCATTATTGTATATTTGCTCATTGAAGGAGTTGTTTATCTTGTAAAAATAAATATTGTTTGCTGGGTCAATCTGGTGATTGATTCAGTTGAGGCTGTTAGCCTTGTGCAAGCATTAGCTTGAGGTGATAGGTTTTGTGCTGGTGAACCTTGAAAACCAGCTGGGTTCGTTGTGCACCCGGGAAAACAACAAGTTTGAGTTGTGAGCTTGCAAAACAACTCTGCTGTAATCAGATTGATTATAGTGTGGACCCAAGAGGTACTTGGGAGTGGACGTAGGTGTAGGTACACCGAACCACTATAAAATCTCATGTGTTTGCCGTGATTGTCTCTTTATCTTCAACTCTCTATTTGTGTTGTTCAGTTTTAATTTGTGTGAATCTAAGTTTTTATTTCCGCTGGGGGTTATCTTTCAAAAGAGTTTAAATTTTTGAAAAACCCAATTCACCCCCCCTCTTGGGTTGCTATCTGGACCAACAATTGGTATCAGAGCTAGTGCTCATTTGATTTGATCTAACGATCAAGAGTCAAAGATCCACATGGCAACTCAAGCTGGTTCATCTTTTTCCGAAGGCCAATCTACTAATAGACCACCCTTATTTAATGGTTCAAACTATGGTTATTGGAAGGCTAGAATGAAAATTTTCATTCAAGCACTTGACTATGATCTATGGAGTATTATAGTCAATGGACCACACACACCCACTGCTAGAGTTAATGGCATGGAGATTCCTAAACCGGAAACGGAATGGGATGAACATGATAAAAAATTGGCACAACTCAATGCCAAAGCAATGAATGTTTTGTACTGCTCATTAGATGCAAATGAATTCAATCGCATATCTATTTGCATTTCTGCTAAGGAAATCTGGGATAGACTTGAGGTTACCCATGAGGGAACAAATCAAGTCAAGGAATCCAAGATTAACATGCTAGTTCATAAGTATGAATTGTTTAAAATGGATGCATGTGAATCTATTGCTGATATGTTTACAAGATTTACTGATATAGTTAATGGTTTAAAAAGTCTTGGTAAATCTTATGATAATTCTGATCTTGTGAGAAAGGTTTTGCGTTCCTTGCCTAGGACTTGGGAAGCTAAAGTGACTGCAATACAAGAGGCAAAGGATCTAAGTACCCTACCCCTAGAAGAATTATTGGGATCCTTGATGACTCATGAGCTTCAAATTAAGCAACATGTTGATGATGATGAGTCAAAGAAGAAGAGAACTATGGCTCTTAAGATTTCTGAATATATGGAAGAGCCTCATGAATCTGAAGATGAAAGTGATGATGAGGACATGGCACTCATCACAAGGAAATTTAAAAGATTCATGAAGAAGAAGAAGTTTGAAAAGAAAAAGCCCTTTGCAAGAAAAGATGAGGACAAGGGCAAAGAAAAAGAAGTTATTTGCTTTGAATGTAAAAAGCCGGGTCACTTTAAATCTGAATGCCCTCAACTAAAGAAAGGCACCCGGAAGTTCAAAAAGAAGGCAATGATGGCCACATGGAGCGATTCGGAAAGCTCAAGTTCCGAAGAAGAAGAAAAGAGTGAAATGGCCAATCTATGCTTCATGGCGGACAATGATGAGGTAAGTCCGAGTTTTCTTGATGACTTCACTTTTGATGAATTGCATAGTGCTTTTTATGAATTAATGGATGATTTTGAACCTAAGTTCAAAGAACAAAGATTTGAAAACTCAAATGCAAAAACTATCCTTAGAAAATGAAAAGCATGTTGTAGATAAAGAACTTTTGATAAAAGAAAAAGAAAGTTTGAAAAATGAAGTTGATAGACTTAAGCCTATAGTTGATAAATTTACTCTAAGCTCTATCAAACTTAATATGATTTTGGAAAATCAAAAGCTGTTTTTGATAAAGCTGGATTAGGATATAATCCACTTAAAAAGCAAAAATCTTTGAAAAATATTTTTATACATGCTGAAAAATCATCAAATATTACTTGTTTTAAATGTGGAAACAAAGGACATAAATCATATATGTGTAAATCTCCACATAATAAGAAAAGATGATTTGGGTTCCCAAAGGAACAATATTTAATGCATCTAACCATGAAGGACCCAAGAAGGCTTGGGTACCTAAAATTAAGACATGAATGTTTTGCAGGAGTGTCTTGCAGCCATCAGACTGAAAAGAAAATGGTACCTGGATAGTGGTTGCTCAAGACACATGACGGGTGACAAAGATCAATTCATCACCCTTGAATCAAAAAGAGGTGGAGTAGTTACTTTTGGTGATAATGGTCAAGGCCATATCATGGGTATTGGTAAGATTCAAATTACTCCATCTACTCATATTGATAATGTTTTATATGTTGATGGACTTAAACATAATCTGATAAGTATTAGCCAACTGTGTGACAAAGGTTTCAAGGTTTCCTTTGAAGCTTCTGTTTGCACTGTTACTAATCCCATTGATAACAGCATTATTCTTGTTGGTAAACGCTATGGCAATGTGTACTTAATTGATTTGAGTAATTTATCTCCAAGTAATCATTGCTTAGTTGCTAATAATGCTAAGATGAATGAGATTGGTTGGCTATGGCACCGTAGATTAGGTCATGCAAGCACACACCTAATTTCTAAATTATTGAAAATGGATTTAGTTAAAGGTATTCCTAGCTTAAATTTTGAAAATAATCGAATATGTGATGCATGTCAATTTGGAAAACAAACAAGAACTTCTTTCAAATCTAAGAATGTTGTTTCAACTACTAGGCCACTAGAGCTACTACACATGGACCTTTTTGGACCTACTAGAACCACAAGTCTAGGAGGAAAGAAATATGGTCTAGTGATAGTAGATGATTACTCTAGATTCACTTGGGTAATGTTTTTGGCTCACAAAGATGAGACTTTCTCAATATTCATGAAATTTGTTAAGAAAGTCACTAATGAGAAAAACACTACCATAGTGTCTATTAGAAGTGATCATGGAACTGAATTTGAAAATCACTTATTTGAAAAATTCTGTTTTGAAAAAGGCATACATCATAACTTTTCTGCACCTAGAACACCACAACAAAATGGAGTTGTAGAAAGAAAGAATAGGACTTTAGAAGACATGGCCCGTACCATGCTATGTGAAAGCCAACTTCCAAAATATTTTTGGGCGGAAGCTATAAACACAGCATGTTACATTCTAAATAGAGCCCTAATTAGACCTATCCTTAAGAAAACTCCCTATGAACTATGGCATCAATAGGAAACCAAATTTAAGTTATTTTCATGCATTTGGTTGTAAATGTTTTATTCATAACAATGGTAAGGATAATCTTGGGAAGTTTGATGCAAAGTCTGATGAAGGTATCTTCCTAGGATATTCTACATCTAGCAAAGCATATAGAGTATTTAATAAGAAAGCTTAGTTGTAGAAGAATCCATTCATATAGTGTTTGATGAGTCTTTAGCATCAAGTTCAGATAAAATTGATGATGAGGAAGATACATCTTTGATTGAAAGAGATATTGAAAAATTAAATGTATCTTCAGATCAAGAACCTGAAGTTAAGGATGATGACTCACCTAAGGATGATGGTATTGATATTTCAAATGATAAAGATCTACCTAGAGATTGGAGATATGCTTATGGTCATCCTAAGGACCTAATCATAGGTGATCCATCTCAAGGTGTAAGGACTAGATCATCAATGAGAGATATCAATAATCATCTTGCATTTGTATCTCATATAGAACCTAAAACTATAGAGGAAGCTGAGAAAGATAGTTATTGGATGTTAGCAATGCAGGAAGAGTTAAACCAATTCACTAGGAATCAAGTCTGGACCCTAGTTGATAGACCTAAAAATCACCCTATAATAGGATCTAAATGGGTTTTTAGAAATAAATTGGATGAAAATGGATTGGTAATTAGAAATAAGGCTAGACTAGTTGCAAAAGGATATAATCAAGAAGAAGGTATAGATTTTGATGAAACTTTTGCACCTGTTGCTAGATTAGAAGCCATTAGGCTACTACTTGCATTTGCATGTCATATGAATTTCAACTTATTTCAAATGGATGTTAAAAGTGCATTTCTAAATGGTTTTATAAATGAGGAAGTTTATGTTGAACAACCTCCTGGTTTTGAAGATCATGAATTTCCAAACCACGTCTTCAAACTACACAAAGCACTTTATGGTTTAAAGCAAGCACCTAGAGCTTGGTATGATAGATTAAGTAAATTTTTAATTGAAAATGACTTTTCTAGAGGAAATGTTGATAAAACCTTGTTTTTGAAAAGAAAAGGAAAGGATTTATTAATCGTTCAAATTTATGTTGATGACATTATATTTGGTGCTACTAACAATCTCCTTTGTCAAGAATTTGCTAAGCTAATGCAGGGAGAATTCGAGATGAGCATGATGGGAGAACTAAACTTCTTCCTTGGACTTCAAATCAAACAAGAGAAAGCGGGAATTTTCATTAACCAAACAAAGTACACAAAGGAAATACTCAAGAAATTTGGTATGGAATCTGCTAAACCTCTTGGTACGCCAATGAGTCCCTCATGCAAGCTGGACAAGGATGAAGAAGGTAAGAAAGTAGATCAGAAGCATTACAGAGGTATGATTGGATCACTTCTTTACCTAACTGCAAGTAGGCCAGATATCATGTTTTCTGTCTGCTTATGTGCAAGATATCAATCTAATCCTAAGGAATCACATTTACTTGCTGTTAAAAGAATCTTTAGATACTTAAATGGAACTAAAAATGTAGGATTATGGTATTCTAGAGACTCAACCTTAAAATTGATTGCTTATTCTGATTCTGACTATGCTGGTTGTAAATTAGATAGAAAGAGTACAAGTGGGGCATGCCAACTTTTAGGAAGTAACTTAATCTCTTGGTTTAGCAAGAAGCAAAATTCGGTTGCATTATCCACTGCTGAGGCAGAGTATGTTGCAGCTGGAAGTTGCTGTGCTCAAATCCTTTGGATTAAGCGACAACTTGAAGATTATGGTATCACACTTGATAAAATACCTATTAAATGTGATAATACTAGTGCTATCAATCTAACTAAAAATCCAATTCAACATTCAAGAACTAAACACATTGAAATTAGACATCACTTTATTAGAGAACATGTAACTAACAAAGATGTTTGTCTTGAATATGTTAATACTAATGATCAATTAGCTGATATTTTTACCAAACCTTTGAGTGAGGAAATTTTGCTATCTTAGAGGAGAATTAGGAGTTTGTGATCCTTTAGAATAATTTTCTGAAACTCTTAAGGACAACAACTATCTAGACTTCATAATTTCTTGAAAATCCTCTATGACCAATAAGGAAATTTATCTAGAAATTTGATTCATTGTTTCCCCAATTGTTAAGGAACACTTATCTAGAGTTTGATGATTAATTTGATCAGTTTCAGATCCTTGAAATTTGATTTTTCTCTGAAACTATTGTGGAGTCGACACCTGCAGTTTGTGGAGTCGACACCTTCTTATTTTGATGTTCTGTCTGGGCAATTAGAGCCGACTCTGGCTTCTGTAGAGCCGACTCTAATTCGGGCGCTGACAGATTCTCTGGTTCGGAGCCGACACCTCGTTTTCGGGAGTCGACTCTAAGTGGAACTAGGTCAAAATAAAAAGGGCGGAGTCGACCCCAAACGAAACCTATCGTCTCCTAAACCTTGTTCCAAACTGATTCCAACCCTCCAAATCCTCAAATCCTTGATTACTCATTCCAATCGAATCCCATGGCTCCCAAAAGGCGTGCTATCATTGGTGGTTCGACTGTTCCGACGAAGCGCCGTTCAAATCGGAGGCAACCTTCGTCATCTTCTTCATCTGCCACTCAAGATGACTCTCCACCCTCACCATCTTCTCCACGAGTCGACCAATTAGCTGGTAAGGCCATTACTACCGGAAGAAAAGTGATTTTAACTTTTTTGTTTCGGAGGGCTTTGCTATTGGGCGTTGTTGAAAGAAATGGATGGGAGAAGGTCTGTTCTTTGGATATCCCTACTTACCCTGCCCTAGTGAGAGAATTTTATAATGATTTATGTAGAGGAGAGGGAGGCTTAGTGAGTGTTGTAAGAGGAACTAAAGTAATCATCACAGCTGAAACCCTTGGAAATCTATTGGAAATGCCTACCGTTGGTTTAGTTGAATATCAACATGAAGACAGAGGAGGTGCCCTATCAAGGATGTTAGGGAGAGAAGTTTCTGAGTTTGAGGAAATCTTGGCAAATCAACTTAATTTGGAACTCAGATTACTTCACAATATCTGTGGAAGAATTTTATTTCCTAAAATCGGAAGGTTTGAATATGTCTCGGAGCGAGACATCTTATTGATGGACTGCATTCTCACTGGTAGACCTGTCAATCTTGCTGGTATGATGATAGGCTATATGGCGGAGGCAGCTACTAAGAAGAGATCTACATTGCCATATGGTATGTTTTGACATTGGTATTCAGAAGCCAAGGTGTACTTATAATGGATAATGAGCCACTAAGAAAATTAAGGCATACAGATTACTATAGTGTCTCTACAATTCACCGGATGGGCTTCAGAAAAGAAAATGAAATTGGATAAAAAGAGGACATGAGGCCAGAGCTGAAGAGGTTAGAGTTGAGGAAGTCAGAGGAGAAGACATTCCTGAACCATCTGCTGGACCTTCTTCTGCTGGACCATCTGCTGGACCCTCAGAGGCTGGACCTAGCTCTCACCTTCCACATCAGTCAGCATTGGCATCTGAAAGATTTTCTGAGGAGCAAATAGGTCAGCTCAGAGCTTTACTGGCTGAGTATGACAGTCAAAGGACAAATGATATGTGTAAATTAAGAGAGGAGTTCAATCAGTTGAAGGATGAGATCAATTCAAGACTTGACATGATTTCTTTTTCCATTAGCAATTCCGTAGAATCCTTTAGCACTGATCTTCATAAGATTTTTGAAAGGATGGAAGGCATTGCAGACGGTTCTGGAACTTATCTTCATGCTACCAGTCAACTAAAGAAAGATATCGACCTCGCCGTCTCTCAAATTGAAGCTTGTCTTGAAAGTTTTAAGAAGACTCAAAAAGATGATATTATGGAAATGATTGGACATTTAAAGAAAATTATGTATAAGCATATTTAATTTTGATATCCTATCCTAGGTTGTATCTTAGGATTTCTTGCTTTCTTGCTTTAATAGCATGTATCTAGGATTTACATACTTGAATATGTCACTTTACTGAAACACATGTAATGAATCTTGCTTTGGAATACAATTACCCTTTTATTTTAAATTTGTGAACCAACAACCCCGCTCTGATAACTTTTTTTTATATACTTCATCTTATTGCTGATAACAAAAAAGGGGGAGAGATAATTGTATATGCATAAGAAGAAAATGAAGAACAATTGCATATAAGAGAAAGAGAAAGAAAATGAAGAACAATTTTGAGATAGGGAGAGAAAATTTGAGATTCTAATTGATTCAATTGAATTCAGTAGGGGGAGTTATTCAATGCAGGGGGAGCTTAATAATTTCTCCATATAAAAGTTAAATCATCTTGATTGATGTCATGTATCCTTTTTGATTCATTTTGAATATTGGCATCAAATTCCTTGTTAGGAAGTTCTAAAGCTTTAACAATGTCTATAATTCTCAATTCAAATGAATTTTTAATGCATATACTCAAAGTTTTTGTCATCATCAAAAAGGGGGAGATTGTTGACCCAATTGAGGATTTTGATGATTAACAAAACTATTTGAGTATAACATTTGAAGTTACTAATGATTTTGATTAAGTTTTTCAGATTATAAGTCGATTTGATAATCAAAATCAAGAGTCAAATCAAGTTCTGGTTCGAATCTAATGTCAAGGTAAGATTGCAGACATTAGAGTCGACACATGGAATCGCAGAGTCGACTCCGAAAATGGCACAGACTTAGAGTCGACTCCGGGACTGTTAGAGCCGACTTCAACAGAAAAGACAGAACGATGGTTTTTCAGGCCATGACTTAGAGTCGACTCCCAGACTGTTAGAGTCGACTCCAGAAGAATTTTGTGTCGACCCCAGAAAAGTCAGAGACGACTCCAGATCGAGCGGATTAAAGAATTTCGAGTTAGAGCCGACTCCAGAAAAGTTAGAGCCGACTCCAAATGTCAGACACGGCTCCAGAACTGTCAGAATGACTCTAAACTTTATCTTTATCTTTTTTAATCCCAATGGCTATTGTTATTTATGGATCTAATCCTTCTTACACTTATTTCTAACGGATAGTTTCAAACTATTTATGGATTAATCGGGATCTATAAGAAGAGGGTTTGCTGCATCCAAACAAGAAGAGACAAGAGAGGCAAAAAGAAAAGAATAGAGATAAATCTTTGAGATCCATCAGAAAAGAAAAGAGGGAAGATTCGATAGGAAAGATCATACTGATTCCCCAAAAGAAGAGAGAGAGATTCCAAGCTTTTGCTGTTCTATTTTGAAGAAATCTCAAGAGAAGAAAGAAGCCCTAGTTTTCTGATCTTCTGAGTCTCAAGAGCATCTTGAAGGAAGATCCAATCAAAGGAAGAGAAGGAAGAAGCCACCAAGATCTGCGAATCAGGCTTTGATTCCTATCCTCTTATTATTGTTTCATTATTGTATATTTGCTCATTGGAGGAGCTGTTTATCTTGTAAAAACAAATATTGTTTGCTGGGTCAATCTGGTGATTGATTCAGTTGAGGCTGTTAGCCTTGTGCAAGCATTAGCTTGAGGTGATAGGTTTTGTGCTGGTGAACCTTGAAAACTAGTTGGGTTCGTTGTGCACCCGGGAAAATAATAAGTTTGAGTGTGAGCTTGCAAAACAACTCTGCTGTAATCAATTGATTATAGTGTGGACCCAAGAGGTACTTGGGAGTGGACATAGGTGTAGGTACACCGAACCACTATAAAATCTCCTGTGTTTGCCGTGATTGTCTCTTTATCTTCAACTCTCTATTTGTGCTTGTTCAGTTTTAATTTGTGTGAATCTAAGTTTTTATTTCCGCTAGGGGTTATCTTTCAAAAGAGTTTAAATTTTTGAAAAACCCAATTCACCCCCCCCTCTTGGGTTGCTATCTGGACCAACAAGCTAGAATGAGAATTTTTATTCAAGCTTTAGATTATGAACTATGGAGTGTAATCACTAATGGACCTAGCACACCCACACACTTAGTAGATGGTTCAATAGTTCCTAAATCCAAAAGGGATTGGAATGAGAATGATAGAAAAATGGCTCAGCTTAATGCAAAAGCCATGAATGTTTTATATTGTGCTTTAGATGCTAATGAATTTAATAGAATTTGTACATGTATTTCCGTAAAAGAAATTTGGAATAGATTAGAAGTTACCCATGAGGGTACTAATCAAGTTAAAGAGTCTAAAATTAATATCTTAGTGCAAAAATATGAATTGTTTAGCATGGGAACAAACTGAAACTATCATATACACTAGATTCACTGATATTGTAAATGGTCTAAAAAGTCTTGGTAAGACTTATGCTAATTCTGATTTGGTGTGTAAAATTCTTAGGTCTCTTCCAAGATCATGGGAAGCGAAAGTAACTGCCATCCAAGAAGCCAAAGATTTAAATACATTACCTTTAGAAGAGCTACTTGAATTATTGATGACCCATGAACTGACCATGAAGCAATATCAAGAGGAAGAAGTCAAAAAGAAGAAAATGATTGCCCTTAAAGCTGTAGAAAAGGAAACAAGCAGCAGTGAAGAAGAAGAGGAAGATGATGAGACAGCCCTTCTTGCAAAGAAGTTCAGAAAATTTATGCAAAGAATGAGACCCTTCCACAAGAAAAAGTATGGAACAAAAATGAAAGGTGAAAAAGAAAATGAGAAGGACAAGGACAAAGAGAAAGACCCCCTCATATGTTATGAATGTAAGAAATCGGGGCACTTTAGATATGACTGTCCTCAACTAAAGAAAGCCTACAAAAAGAAGAAGAAGGCTTATATTGCAACATGGAGTGACAGCGAAGAATCCTCTTCTGACGAGGAACGAAAAGAAGTTGCAAACATTTGCTTTATGGCAAATGACGATGAGGTAAGTATCGAAACTCATAATTTTACCTTTGATGAATTGTTTGATGCATTTAATGAATTAGTAAGTGATTTTAAGGTTTTGAAAAAGAAAAGCAAATCTTTGAAAAATGATAATTTAAATCTTGACAAAGAAAAGGATAAACTAACTCATGAAGTTGAAGAACTAAAATCTGAAAATAAAAATTTGTTAAAAGAAAAAGAATCAATTTCTAATGAAAATATTAGTTTAAAGAAAGAAGTTGATAAATATAAAAATATAGTTGATAAATTTATATATAGCTCTGAAAAACTTAACTTGCTATTGAGTGATCAAAGAGCTGTATTTGATAAAGTTGGATTAGGTTATAGGCCTAACAAGAAACAAAAGTTTGTTAAGAATTTCTTTATAAAGAAACAAGATAAAAATAATGTTTCATGTTATCGCTGTAACAAGAAAGGACATAAAGCTTATGAATGCAATTTTAGAAAAATTTATTAGAATTTAAATATAAAAGGAAAGAAAATATGGGTTCCGAAAGGAACAATTTTTATCGCTACTAACCATGAAGGACCCAAGAAAGCTTGGGTACCTAAACATAAGATTTGATCATCTTGCAGGAGTGTCTTGTGTCCAAAAGATCAAAATACAAGTGGTATCTTGATGGTGGCTGCTCAAGGCACATGACGGGTGACAAGGATCAATTCATCACCCTTAAAAATAAGAGAGGAGTTGTTACATTTGGAGACAATGGTAAAGGCCAAATTATGAGATTTGGTAAAATTCAAATAACTCCCTTCACTTTTATAGAAAATATTTTATATGTAGATGGTTTAAAATATAATTTGATTAGCATTAGCCAATTGTGTGATAAAGGTTTCAAATTCCATTTGAAGCTTCTATCTACACTGTTTCTAATCCCATTAACAATAGCATTATATTTACTGGAAATAGAAATGACAATGTATACTTAATTGATTTAGACAATTTGTCTACTAGTAATCATTTCTTAGTTGCTGATAATGCTAATATTAATGAGATTGGATGGCTATAGCATCGTAGATTTGGTCATGCAAACATACACTTGATTTTAAAATTAATTAGAATGGATTTAGTTAAAGGACTTCCAAAGTTAGATTTTGAAAATAACAGAATTTGTGATGCATGTCAATTTGAAAAATAAACTAGAAACTCTTTCAAATCTAAAAATATTGTTTCCACTTCTAGGCCACTAGAGCTACTTCACATGGACCTTTTTGAACCTACTAGAACCACTAGTCTAGGAGGAAAGAAATATGGTCTTGTGATAGTAGATGATTATTCTAGATTCACTTGGGTATTATTTTTGGCTCACAAGGATGAGACTTTCTTGATATTTCTGAAATTCTTCAAGAAAGTCACTAATGAAAAATAACACCATATTGTCTCTTAGAAGTGATCATGGCACAGAATTTAAAAATTATTTATTTAAAAATTTCTGCATTGAACATGTTATTCATCATAATTTTTTGCATCTAGAACACCTCAACAAAACGGAGTTGTAGAAAGAAAGAATAGAACTTTAGAGGACATGGCCGTACCATGCTATGTGAAAGTAACATTCCAAAATACTTTTGGGCGGAAGCTATAAACACGGCATGTTACATCCTTAATAGAGCTCTAATTAGGCCAATTCTTAAGAAAACTCCTTATGAACTATGGCATGATAGGAAACCTAACATTAGTTATTTTCATGCATTTGATTGTAAATTTCATTCATAATAATGGTAAGGACAACTTAGGAAAATTTGATGCAAAATCTGATGAAGGCATATTCTTAGGATATTCAATAACTAGTAAAGCCTATAGAATATTTAACAAGAAATCATTAATTGTAGAATAATCTATTCATGTAGTCTTTGATGAGTCTTTAGCATCAAGTTCAGAAAAGGTTGATGATGAGGAGATACAAATTTGCTAGAAAGAGATATTGAAAAATTAAATATAGATGTATCTTCAGATTATGAACAAGAAGCTAAAGATGATGATTCACCTAGGGTTGATGTTATTGATACTAATCATAATGAGGTAGATCTTCCTAGAGATTGGAGATATGCTTATGGTCATCCTAAGGAATTGATTATAGGTGATCCATCTCAAAGTGTAAGAACTAGATCATCAATGAGAAATATCAATAATCATCTTGCATTTGTATCTCAAATTGAACCTAAAACTATTGAAGAAGCTGAAAAAGATAGTAATTGGATGCTGGCTATGTAAGAAGAATTAAACCAATTTACTAGGAATAATGTATGGTCCTTAGTTGATAGACCTAAAGGTCATTCAGTTATAGGATCTAAATGGGTATTTAGGAATAAATTAGATGAAAATAGCATAGTAATAAGAAATAAAGCTAGATTAGTTGCAAAGGGATATAATCAAGAAGAATGAATAGATTTTGATGAAACTTTTCCACCTGTAGCTAGA
The DNA here is from genome assembly GCA_900491605.1 of Calamus simplicifolius. Classification (NCBI taxonomy): domain Eukaryota; kingdom Viridiplantae; phylum Streptophyta; class Magnoliopsida; order Arecales; family Arecaceae; genus Calamus; species Calamus simplicifolius. The sequence goes on from UESW01004256.1 coordinate 97,732, forward strand.
TTAGAAGCAATTAGACTATTACTTGCATTTGCATGTCATATGAATATCAATTTATTTTAAATGGATGTTAAAAATGCTTTTTTAAATGGTTTTATAAATGAGGAAGTTTATGTAGAATAACCACCTAGTTTTGAAGATCAAGAATTTGCAAACCATGTTTTTAAATTACACAAAGCACTATATGGTTTAAAATAAGCACCTAGAGCTTGGTATGATAGGTTAAGTAAATTTCTAATTGAAAATAATTTTTTTAGAGAAATGTTGATAAAACCTTATTTTTAAAAAGAAAAGACAAAGACTTATTAGTAGTACAAATATATGTAGATGATATTGTATTCGGTATTGCTAACAATCTTTTGTGTCAAGAATTTGTTAAGTTAATGCAGGGTGAATTCGAAATGAGCATGATGGGAGAACTCAATTTCTTCCTAGGACTACAAATCAAACAAAGAAAAGAGAGATTTTCATCAACCAAACTAAGTACACGAAGGAAATTCTCAAGAAGTTTGGAATGGAATCAATCAAACCCCTTGGAACACCCATGAGTCCTTCATGCAAATTGGATAAAGATGAAGATGGTAAAAAGTTGATCAAAAGTATTATAGAGGTATGATAGGATCTCTACTTTATTTAACTGCAAGTAGACCTGATATCATGTTTGCTATTTGTCTATGTGCTAGATTTTAATTTGAACCTAAAGAATCTCATTTAATTGATGTAAAAAGAATACTAAGATATCTAAGTAGAACTAAAAATGTAAGATTATGGTATTCTAGAGACTTAACATTAAATTTGATTGCTTATTCTGATTCTGATTATGCTGGTTGTAAATTAGATAGAAAGAGTACAAGTGGTGCGTGTTAATTTTTAGGAAGTAACTTAATCTCTTGGTTTAGCAAAAAGAAAATTCGGTTGCATTATCTACTACTGAAGCTGAATATGTTGCAGCTGAAGTTGTTGTGCTCAAATCCTTTGGATTAAGCGACAACTTGAAGATTATGGCATAACACTTGGTAAAACTCCTATTAAATGTGATAATACAAGTGCAATAAACTTAACTAAAAATCCTATACAACATTCAAGAACTAAACATATTGAAATTAGATATCACTTTATTAGAGAACATGTAGCTAGTGGTGATATTTGTCTTGATTATTTGTACTGAAGAACAATTAGCTGACATATTTACAAAATCCTTGAGTGAAGAAAGATTTTGTTATTTAGAGGATAGTTAGGAATTTGCGACCCTTTGGAATGATTTTGAAACCCCTAAGGAATGATTATCTAGAATTCAATCAATTTCTTGAAATTTCTCTCATGATTTTAAGGACAATTTATCTAGACATTTGAACAATTTGATTCTCTATATTCCAAAAATTTTATCCAAAATTTATTGATTTTAGTTTGACAAGTTTCGGATGTTTGAAATTTTTTCTGAAACTGTCAGTGGAGTCGACACCTCAATTCATGGAGTCAACACCTTGTCTATGTCGCTCTCGTCTAAGACCTTAGAGCCGACACCTGCCTTAGCGGAGCCAACTCCAGTTCGAGCGCTGACTGTGTTAGCGACCTGGAGCCGATACCTTGCTTTGCGGGAGTCGACTCCAAGTAGTCCCAAGTTATCTATTTAGGGCAGAGCCGACTCCTTTTTTCATTTCAATCGACTCCAAACTTTCCCAAACTCTCTCAAACTTTTTTCAAAACCCCAAATCTCTTAAATTAGCCTCTCCATAGCACTCAATGGCACCCAAGCGCAGAGGATCGTTGTTTGGAGGAAGAGTAACGACGGGGAAACATACGACAAGGCGTCCGACGCGTGAACCCTCTCCGGAATCATCCTCCAGCTCAACCGCATCTACTCCCAGTGCCATTCCTAGCCCATCCTCACCACAAGTTGATACCCTAGCCGGCCGAATCATTACCATGGGAAGAAAGGTTGATTTTGAATTTTTTGAAGCTAAGGGTTTTGCTATTGGAAGACAAATCAAAGAACTCGGTTGGGATAAGGTATGTTCCTTAGATGTACCCACTTATCCAGCTCTAGTTAAGGAATTTTACTTCAATTTGTCAAGAGGAGATGGAGGATTAGTTAGTATGGTTAGAGGAAAAAGAATTCATCTCACATCCAAAATTTTGGGAAATCTTTTGGAAATCTCTGTTGTAGGATTGATTGCAAATAGCCATAGTGATAGAGCAGGAGCATTGTCAAGGATGTTGGGTAGAGACTTCACTGAGTTTGAGGAAGTTAGAGTAAATCAGTTGCCTCTTAAGCTTAGACTGTTACATAATATATGTGGTAGGATCTTATTTCCTAAAACTGGTAGGTTTGAGTATGTCTCAGAGCGAGACATAGTGATTATGGACAGTATTTTGATGGGCCAACCAATCAATCTAGCAGGAATGATGATATGGTATATGGCTAAGGCCGGGGGCAGGAGGAGATCGACCTTGCCTTATGGAATGGTCCTGACCATGGCATTCAAAAGTCAAGGAGTTGTTATTTCTGAGAATGAGCCATTGAAAAACCTAAGGCACACTGATTATTACAGCTTGGCTACAGTGCATAGAATGGGGTTTGTGAAAGTGGATGGTAGATGGGAAAGAAAAGGTCATCTGGATGAGAGAGCAGCTGACTTTAGGGCCACTGCACCATCTGAGGCAGGTCCATCAGTAAGGCATCCATTACCAGAGCCTAACAGATCATCACCACCATCGACACCTACTCCAGTTCCTGCACCTGTGCCATTGCCTGTTCCTTCTGCTGGTTTTTCTGATATTTAGTTAGAGCAACTTAAAAGTTTATTGTGTACTCAAAAGGAAGAGATAAAGACTGAGTTAGATAGCAGATTTATGAACTTGAGAGAGACTCTCTATTCCTTGGATGATAGAATCAGCAAGATTGAGTCCACTCTTGGTTCTTCTTCAGAATCTTTGAAGACTGATCTCATGCACATTTTTGAGGAACTTAAAGAGATTGAAGGAGATTCAGAGACTTATTCCAAATGCAATGCAGAGCTTCAAGACAAAATTGTTACTGCATGTGGATTTGTTGATAGAAGACTAAAGGAATTTGTCAGAACTCAAAGTGAAGGAATGAGAAAAATTATAGAAGAATTGCAAAGACTTCAAATAACTCATTTGTGATTATGTTGTAATGAAGTTCTTTTGATGTTATTAAAAGATGATGTTTAATTTAGTATGTTTTGATATTTTGATGATGTAATGAAGTTTAATGAAGTTGGATATAATGAAAGTCTTTTTGTAATGTAATGTTTACTTTTTATTAAATGTAATGTTGTGAATGAATTACTTGAATTTTTGCAATTTGATTGTTCCTTTGAGAAAGATTAATTTGAACTTGAATTTTTTCTAAAACCTTTTTGTTGATTACAAAAAAGGGGGAGAGAAGATTGTATATGCAAGCTTAAGTAATAGGTATCAAGCAAGCTTAAGGAATTGGTATCAAATAATTTCGATGAAATAAGTTTAATTGGTATCAAGCATCAAATGTAATTTGATATGATCATATGAGTTTAATAGTAAAGGAAGAGAAGATGTTAAATTGAGTATCATAGGGGGAGCTACCTCATTCAGGGGGAGCTCAACTATGAGAACTTAAAACTTGTGAAATTTGATTTGAGACTCCTATTGATTAATCATGCATATACTCGATATTTTTGTCATCATCAAAAAGGAGGAGATTATTGACCCAAGTATTGATTTTGATGATTAACAAAAGACATGAGTATATTCATTATGTTTCTGATAAATTTACGAAGTATTTCAGGCATTAAAAATGTTTAGTCAGTCAAAAGGTATAAGGAAATAAGTTTTGAATCAAAATTGAAAGTTCAGAACTTAGAGTCGACACCCAAACAGTCAGGAGCTGACCCCATGGCGTATCAGAACTTTTCTGGAATTTTGGCATGGTCCGGAGTTGACACCTACAGTTTTGGAGTCGACTCCAACCTGAGATACAGAGAAGTGGTTTCTGCTTCAGTTTTCGGAGCCGACATCTGAAGTTCGGAGCCGACACCTAAAAGTTGCGGAGCCGACACCTAAGTTTCTGGAGCCGACTCTAACCTGAGAACAGAGAACATGTTTTTTGGACAAAGTTAGAGTCGACACCTTGGAATTTCGGAGCCGACTCCTGATAGCGCCGAGCCGACACTTAACTTTTTCAGAGCCGACTCCTCAACGAACTTCTTATTACTATTTTTGGACACCCCAATTCGGAGCTAACACCTAAAAAGTTGGAGCCGACTCCAACCTGTCAGGAATGGATTTTTCAAATGTCATAACAGACTCCAACGATAATATTTTTCCACCTAATCTCTAACGGCTATTTTTCTTTGTGTGTAGAAGCAATCCAACTACTCTGCAACGGCTATTTTTTTCACCTAATATTGGATTAAGGGATCTATAAAAGGGAAAACCATCCGTTTGAAAAGAAAAAAAATATAAAAAAGAAAAGGAAATATTTTGTGAAAAATCCAAAAATATTGAGAGAGAAATCAAAAGAAAAGACTCAGAGCTTACATCAACCAATCCAAGAGAGTCCGAAAGAGAAATCCAAAGCATTCAAGTTTAAAATCGGAGGATTTTCAAGTGAAGAAAAAGAAAGCAAAAGCCCCAAAATCCTCAACTTCTCAACTGTGATTTTCTGTAAAGAATCTGAGCTGAAGCCTGATTCAATCTTTCAAAGGAGAAGAGTAAGAAGAAAAGAAGAAAAGTTCAAACCAAATTCGCTTCAAACAGGCTTTTCTTACCCTTATTCATTTAATTGCATATTTGCTCACTTAAGGAGCTGTCTTGTATTGTAAACTCTATTTTTCATTGTTGTTGGCTAATTCAATCAGGGGATTGAATTAGTGAAGGTAGTATACCTCGGGACAAGCTAAGGATAGCTTGTGGTTGGGTTTTGTGCTGGTGAACCCAAAAAAACCGGCTGGGTTCGTTGTGACCCCGGAAAAATAACAAGTTTGAGTTGTGAGCTTGTAAAACAACTTGACTGTAATCAAGTGGATTATAGTGTGGACCCAAGTGCTGCTTGGGAGTAGACATAGGTGTCGGATACACCGAACCACTATAAAATCTTTGTGTTTGCCGTGCTTTGTCTCTTTCTCTCTATCTCATTTATTTGTACTTAGCATTTATCTATACATTGCACTTAAGCACTTTCATATCAGAGCACTTAGTTTTAAAGAGCTAAATTTTTTAAAAGAACCCAATTCACCCCCCGTCTTGGGTTGCCATCTGGGCCAACAAGCCCTTGCTCCCCTGCGTCCTCTTCGCTTTTTGAGTCTTGAGCCCTTGCTCCTGTCCCCTTGGTCTTCAGGTTAGTTTCTTCCACATTTTTGTTCTTTCCTCTCATGGATTCTGACCTTCGTAGAAAAGGTAAAGCCCCCATGGTTGAACCCTCTAGGGAGGAGATCCTTCAGGCATAGCGTCAGGCTCCTGGTGGTGTTTCCATCCATGACTGTTCGGCGACCACAGCCGGAGTGCCACCTAGGGCCTCTCCTTCGCCCCCTAGGGCTTTTCCCCCTTCTAGGGCCTCTCCTCCACCTTCTAGGGTTCCTCTTCCGGCTGATTTCTTTAAGTTCGCAAGCCCGAAGGGGATAGAATCTACCATGACCACCCAGGATTTAAAGAACATTAGGGCACAGTATGAGATACCCGCTAGCATCTGTACCTTCGCCCCTCATCCTGGTGACAAGGTGACCTCTAGCCAGTCTGGTGGAATCGCCTTGTACGAGGAGTTCTTTAGGAGCGGGTTTTGTCTTCCATTTCATCTCTTCTTTTTTAATTTTCTGGATATGTATGATCTTGTCCCGGTGCAACTAACTCCGAATTCCATTCGGATTGATGCGCCTTTTTAGTACTTTATCATTTCCATGGTCTTTCTGCCTGGATCTCCTTGTTTTGGGCCTTGTATAAACTCTGCAGTTCCAGTAAATCTGGGTGGTAGAGCTTAGCCTCCAGACCTAAGAGAGCCCTCAAGCTTGACCTTCCTTCCAAGATTAAGGGATGGAAATCCCGATTTTTCTTTGTCCATTTGGAAGGAGTGAAGATGGGCTGGGGCATCTCCGACACCAGCCCTAATAAAAATGCGACAGTGAACGAGGAGGACCGAGAGGCGTTCGACTCACTGCTGTCATCCATCATCCCCCCTTCGAGAGTTGTTATCAGAGGATAACCTCTATGAAGCCAGTGCAGTGTCGGTATCGTCAGCACCGGCGCTGGTGTTGCCGACACCAGTGCCCAGTGAGCGCCATATCTCTTAGTCACCTCATTTTTTTTTACCATCACTCTTTTGTTTCTCTATGCAGCAATGAAATTTTCTTTTGATTTTTTGGTGGCGGACCTCTAAAATAGGAAAGAGGTTGCTGGTAACAAGGTGAAGGCGACACCCAAAAAGCCTCACCGAGAAGAGCAGGGTGGGCCATCCCAACCCCCCACGGTTCCCTCCGCAGCTCTCGAGGCCACCTCGATGGAAGAGCCGAGGAGGGAGGATCCTCCTACCGCAGCATCAGTAATGGAAGCTTCTTCCGCTAAGGCTAGGCAGGGCCATCTAGAGAAGAGCCTTCGGCCGCTGCCAAACCCGGAGGTGAGACTGCACCTGGAGTGAGGGTTGGGATGCCTCCGGTGGTGGATGTTGAAGAGGATGCCCCGCCGGCCACCCAGCTGATGTCGAAGGAAAGGGAGACACCTCTCACCAGCGAACCTCGGAGTCATCCTTCCCGAATGACAGCGATGAACCGAGGCCAGCTAGCGAAGACGATATTGAGGCACTCCAGTCTCCCGACCTTCCAAGCTGAGCTCCATCACCAACCAATCACCGGCATTTTTAATAGTCTCTTCACTATCGCCCTCCAGGTAAATTTGTCGTTTCCATCTCTTTTTCTTATTTAAGTACATGATGTAAGGACCTAGGGCCAAGCCCTAACTTGATTAGTCCATGCAAATGTCCAATGGCCTTTTCGTTCTTCGGGAGGCCTGTGCTGGGGCCGTCAATAGTTGTGGGCGCGTTCAGGATGAGTTGAATGCTGCCAAGGCCCGGGCCGATAGCCTGGCCAATGAATTGGCTGAGGCACGATCTCGAAAAGTGAAGGCGACTAGCAACCTCTGAATTGCCCAGGAGGGGAACATTTTTTTGAAGACCCAGGTAGAGGTCACCGAGAGTAGGGTTAGGATCGCCGAGGCTAAGCTTGTAGATGCCATGACAAGGCTTAGGCCAACCAAGGAGAGGCTGGAGGAAACTCTCCTCAAGTTGGATCACGCTGAGGAGAGGGCCGACAAGGCTGAGTCAGAGGCTCGGGCCACCGTGGAGAGACTGGCCATCGCGGAGGTGGATGCCCGAGTCTCCTAGGACGGGAAGGCTGCTGTAGAGGCATGGGCCCAAGGGGCCACGAAGAAGCTGACTGTCGCCAAGACTTGGGCTTTGGAGAGGGAGGCTGCTATCGAGGCCCGAGTTCGAGAAGCTGTAGAGAACCACAAAAGCTCCACAGATTTTGCTACAGAGTTCAGTGAGGCAGCTCTCAATACTTTTTCCTAGGGCTTTGAGAAGTGCAAAGAGAAAGTCTCCCGGGTCTTTAAAATAAGCGACCTCGAAGACCTTCAGCCCAAGGATGAAGAAGAGGGTCCGAAGGGTGGCGACACCAAGGTCCTTAGGACTTGAACCGCCTCGGAGGTTTCTCACGCCGGTCCGAGGGTGTCTATGTCATAGGGCCACCGAGGTCCTTTTGAAAACTACCATGGGGGTTTCTTGTGCTGGCTTGGGAGTTTGACTAGGGACCACTGGGACCATAGCACTTGAACCGTCTCGATGATTTATCATGCCAGCCCGGGGGTGTCTATGATCGATGGGCTGCCGAGGTCCTTTTGAAAACTACCTTGGGGGTTTTTCGTGCCGGCCCGGAAGTTTGACTCGGGACCGTTGGACCATAGGACTTGAACCACCTCGGAGGTTTCTCGTGCCGGCCCGGGGGTGTCTATGATCGCGGGGCCGTCGAAGTCCTTTTGAAAACTACCATGGGGGTTTCTCGCACCGGTTCGAAAGTTTGACTTCAGACCACTGGAACCATAGGACTTGAACTGCCTTGGGGGTTTCTTGCACCGGTTCGGGAGTGTCTATGATTGTGGGGCCATCGAGGTCATTTTGAAAACTATCACAAGGGTTTCTTGCACCGGCCCAGAAGTTTGACTCGGGACCACTGAGACCATAAGACTTGAACTGCCTCGGGGGTTTCTCGCGCCAGTCCAGGGGTGTCTATGATCGCGGGGCCATCGAGGTCCTTTTGAAATTTTCTAATCTCAATAGAGAAATGGAATTGAAAGTTTTCTTATAATCGCTGGCTAAGTATACTCACTATTGGTAGTATCGACGAAGGTTATCTGCATTCGAAGTACGTGGAATTGTCCATCCGTCGAGTTCTCAAGTCGATATGCCCCTTGACGAAGTGCTTTGATGACTCGATAGGGCCCCTCCCAATTAGGAGATAGCTTTCCTCCTTCAGTTGACTTAGATACTTCGGCTTTTCTGAGGATTAGGTCCCCTGGGCGGAATGTTCTAGGATGGACTTGAGCGTTGTAATATCTTGCTGTTCGTTGGCGGAAGACTGCCATCCTGAGCCACGCTATGTCTTGCACTTCATCGATGAGATCGAGGTTGGCCCTCAGCCGATCGAAATTATCTTTTTCATTATATGATTCCACCCGGGGGCTGGGAAGACCAATCTCCATCGGGATGACCGCTTCAGATCTGAAGATGAGGCTGAAAGGGGTCTCCCTTGTGAGGACTCTTGGAGTCATATGATACGCCCATAATACACTAGGGAGTTCCTCCACCCATTTGTCTTTGAACTCATCCAATCAGGTTCTAAGCCCCTAAAGGATGGTTCGATTCATAATTTTTGCTTCTCCATTGGTCTGTGGATGTTCGACAGAAGTGAATCAGTGGCAAATATCTAGTTTGGTGCAAAAGGCCTTGAATGCAGCATTATCGAACTGGCGATCATTATCGATGATGATAGTATGGGGAAGACCAAATCGGTAGACGATATATTTCTAGAAAAATATCTTTACCTTGCTCTCAGTGATTTTGGCTAGCGCCTCAACCTCAGCCCATTTGGTGAAGTAGTCGATGACGACAATTAAAAACCTCCGTTGACCTGAAGCTAGAGGGAATGGTCCAAGGATGTCTATCCCCCACTGAGCGAAAGGCCACGGAGCAGAGAGTGAACTTAGCTGAGAGGCTGGCTATCATTCGATATTGGAATATCGTTAGCAGCTATCACACCTCTGGACTAGCTCAGTAGCATCCTTCTGCATAGTAAGCCAATAATATCCCTGGCGAAGAGCCTTGTGCGCTAGTGATCTACCCTCCAGGTGGTTCCCACATATACTCTCATGAATCTCCCTGAGAATATAGTCGGCATCTGTAGGATCGATACATTTGAGGAGGGGATAAGAAAAAGACTTCTTGTATAATTGCCCATTCAGCAATACAAATTTAGGGGCCCTCCACTTGAGTAGCCTAGCTTCTATAGGGTCAGCAGGGAGAGTACCATCAGTGAGGTAATGGATGTAAACATCCATCCATGTTGGCTTTTATGTAACTGGTAGAACCTCTTTCACTGCATCAATAGCTGGGACTTCCAAGTGCTTAACATATGTTCTTCCTAACATATTGTTAGCTGAGGTAGCCAGCCACGACAAAGTGTCGGCTCTGACATTTTCATCGCTGGAGATATATCTGATAGTGAAATAAGCCAATGAAGAGGTCAGTGACTTAACCTTATTTAGGTATCGAGACATAATAGGGTCTCGAGCTTCATACTCCTCGGTAACTTGTTCAAAGATGACCTGAGAGTCAGTGAAGGCCCTAAGGCATTTTATTCCGAGCTTCCGAGTGAGCTTGATTCTGGCCAATAAAGCCTCATACTCAGCTTGATTATTAGTAGCTTTAAAAAGAAATTGGAGAGCATACTCCAGCACTATACCCTCTGGATTTGCAAGAATGAGACCAGCTATGCTTTCTTGATAATTAGAGGTGCCATCGACATGGAGGATCCAGGTCTCCTCCTTATCCTCCTCAGCATTTGAACACGCCATGGAGAAGTCTCTAGGTTACTCTTTTGTCCAGGTGCACTCCATCAAAAAGTCCGCCAACACTTGGGACTTCAGGGCAAATTGAGATTAAAATGAAAGGTCAAATTCTCTCAATTTAATGGCCCATTTAGCTAGCCGACCGGAGGTGTCAGGACAAGCCAAAACAGCTCTGAGAGGCTGGTCTATGAGTACTACAATTGGATGGGCTTGAAAGTATGGCCGGAGATGCCGAGCGAAGATGATCAGAGCAACAATATATTTTTTGATTCTGGAGTACCTGATCTCCGCATCGTGGAGTACTTTACTGGTATAGTAGAAAGGTTTTTGCGCTCCATCGGGGTTAAGGCACACCAGAACAAAGCTAACTGCCTCTGAGGACACAGCAAGATAAAGAAAAGCTTTTCCCCTTCTTTTGGCTTCGATAGCAATGGCAACATAGATAGGAATTCCTTCAACTCCTCGAAGGCTCTCTGGCAACTCTCCGTCCACTTGAAGCCATCTGTCTTGCGTAGAGCTTTGAAGAAGGGCAGCCATCTCTCAGCTAATCTTGAAAGAAACTGGCTCAGAGCGACCGCTCTCCCAGTGAGCCACTGCACCTCCTTCTTATTAACTGGCTACCTCATATAAAAAATAGCCTGAATCTTCTTTGAATTTGCTTCGATCCCCCGTTGGGTCACTAGAAAGCCCAGGAATTTTTCAGCGGTGACCCTGAATGCATATTTGTGAGGGTTAAGCTTCATTCGATTGCGCTAGAGATTATCAAATGTCTCTTCTAGATCGGCAACATGGTTGGCGATGCGGGTGCTCTTAGTTAGCATATCATCCATATACACCCCCATGTTATGCCCAGTCTGGTCTTTAAAGATCTTATTCATCAATCTCTAATAGGTAGCCCCTGCGTTCTTCAATCCAAATGGCATTACCTTATAGCAGTAGATACCTTTCTCAGTGATGAAAGAGGTATTTTCTTCATTCACCGGGTCCATCTTTATTTGGTTATATCCAGAGAAGGCATCCATGAAACTGCGGAGATCATAGCCAGATGTAGAATCCACCAACTGATTGATCCGTGACAATGGAAAGCTGTTTTTAGAACACGCTTTATTGAGATCAGTAAAATTGATACAGATTCTCCAACTTCTACTAGCCTTCTGTACCATCACCATATTGGCTAGCCAATTCGGGTATTGTGCTTCCCGAATGTGGCCAGCAAAGAGTAGCTTATTGAACTCCGCATAAATGGTTTTCTGTCGCTCGGGGCGAAGCTTCTTTTCTTTTGGTGAACAGGCCGATACTTCGGATCATTATTGAGCTTATGAGTAATTATCTCTGAAGGGATGCCGGGCATGTCCGATACTGACCAGGCAAAGACATCTGCATTCGCCCATACAAAAGTGAAGAGTTGATTCTTCATCTCCAAGGGAAGGAGTTCACCAATCTGCACAGTCTTCCCAAGGTCGTCCTCCAATGGGTAGGATAATAAGCGCTCGGCTGGCTCACCCCTTCTTTTAGATTCTTTGGGGTCGAGCAGCACCGAAGTCAGTGGAGTCACCATCTCCTGAGGGCTGGGAGCCATATGATAGTATATTTGCATAGGATTTTGCTTCCCATGTATCTCGCCGATCCCTCCACTGGTGGAGAATCTCACGAGCAGGTGCTTGGTCGATATCACCGCATCCAAGAGGTTTAAACCCGTCAACCGAGTATGGCGTTGTATGCAAGAGGTACTCAGGCCACTAAGAACCTCATCAGGACAGTGCTCTGACACGGCGGCGATCCTACCGTGACTAGCAGGATAATTTCACCTTCTACTCTCATGAATCTCTGGTGAAGCCAACTAAAGGTGTGGTCACCGGTTGTAGGGAGTTGGAAGATAAATTCATCTGAACAAAAGCATCATAAGTAAGGATGTCCGCTGAGATCCCACTATCTACTAATATTCTTTTTATAGGATGCTTAACGATCGTCATAGAGACGATTACGCTATCATCATTCAGATTGCTCCTCTGCTAACTCCCTTTTAGAAAAAAGGGATTACATTTTCTACCCCCTCATTCCCCCTTGGTCTCTTCAAAGATGAAGTTGTTTCCCATGAAAGCATGCCAACCGTCCGTTCTGTTGGAGTATTATCAATGTTGGCCTGAATAGGTGGAGGCCCTATCAGAGCTGGGACGGCTGGAGGCCCTCCCTTCTGGATAAACTTTCCAAGATAACCCCGCTGGATGAGCTCCTCGATGGCACGCTTTAGATTATGATAGTATTCAGTATCATGGCCATAATCTCTGTGGAAGCGGGAATAATGACTCCGATTGCGAGCAGCGCCTATCCTTAGAGGGGGAGGGCACTGGAGATAAGACTCGCCTTCAATCTCCATAAGAATATGAGACCTGAGGGCGAGAAGAGGTATGAAGTTCTCTTCTATGGGGGCAAAGTTTTGGCGCCGGTTGTCTGACTGGCGCGGAGGTTCAGGCTTCTTGGGGGGTTCTCTTAGCTCCGCGTAGACCGGTCTTTTACTAGGCCCTCTCTCTGTACCTCACCGAGTAAGATCAGCTTCGTCGGTGCGAATATATTTCTATGCGGACTCAAAAGCTCGGCATAGGAACTGGGAGGCTTCTTGTTCAATAAATAGGTGAAGCAAGAGGGATGGAGTCTTCGCTTCAGGCTAGGATAGCCACAGCATCATCGAGGTGGTAGATCTCGAGGGCTGCGGTCTTGAATCGGGCCACAGAATCCTTCAAAAGTTCTCATTCCTTCTGCTGAACAAAGAACAAACTGTCCGTCACCCGAGGAATCTTCTAACAGGCATTAAAGTGTGCTAAGAAAGCTTTTTTCAACTGTCGGAAGGAATCGATACTGCATCTTCTAATTGGAACTGGTTAACATTCCAATAATAGCATGGTTATTGTTCACAGAAAAGGAGATGTTCAAGATAAAAGTGCAATATATTATAATCAAGGCAAAAAATGCAAAATATCAATATACAGGCAATAAATAGCAAAATAGTCTCAACACAAATGACTATATACATTTTGAAAGTTCCGATGCATCATTACAAACTCCTCTTTGGGCAAAGACTGTAATATGCTAATGAGATTTCTTCATATGAAACTAACCATAAAAACACACTAGCCTTTTAGAAAAGTCTCTTTGGGTAGACAAATCTCATAAACCAATGCACACTTTAACATTAAATGATTCATGTATATTCTTAGAATTATAATAAATAATAACCCCTTTTGGGCAGATGATTATACACTATAACCTAGGATCTCATAGCACTGACATGGAAAGAAATTTCACAAGCCTTAATGGGTCAACCACTTTGGTAGCCAAGCACACACATCAACTTGTACAATTATTCCAAAAACAAAATATTCAATATGCCTATAACAACATGTATATGTAACTAAATGTATGCAAGTAACTACTCAACATGAGGCATGCTAATCGTATGTACCTACTCAGATCACAAAATAACAATCAATTTCATTCATACCAAATTTCTTGAATTTAACGATCATTTATACTTTATGCACGTTCTAAACATAAAAAGCACATAAATCATTTATTGTAAATCAAGCAAAAAAAAATATTAAACTTGCACAAAGTCAAAATATAATTTGCAACCAATATAAATTTCAGAATATGGCATAAATTATCAACAACTGAATAACAATAATAATTGAACCACAAAACATAAAATAAATAAATATAGTGATAATAATTATATAATCAATAGGCTTAGATTTAATTTTTAGGTTGCAATTAATCTAGACAATAAGTGAAAAATAAGATCTTAATCCAACAAAACAATTAGCCTAAAAGAGCCTTTGACTAATTAGCCTATAATAGGACTTTGACTCAAAATTATTTGGCCCAAAAATGGGTAATTTACTAAAAGAGGTCCAAAACTGATTTGGCCCAAAAAACCGATAGGCCAAACCACATTATTTTCTTCTTTTGTGAAAGGATAAAATTAGATTTTTTTTTCTTTTTAATAAACCTAATCTAGGTTTAGGTAACTTGATTGAAAAAAAAAAACTTTAATCCATATTAGCATAGAAAAAAATCCCATCCAAGATATTATTTAAAAAAAGCTCTAAGAAATCCCTAGGATTTCGGCCTACATAATTTGGACTTATTAAAATTAATTTTTAAATATGATTACAATAAATATTCATATGTGATAATGAACAACAGACATAAAATCATAATCATCAAAACAAGATATAAAATGATATTGCTATTACAAAAAAACTTAGGTTCTAAATTACATGCTCTGAAACCATATATTAGGATTTAAGAATCTCATATGTGTAATCAAAATACCAAATAGCGATAATAATAGTAATAATAATAGTTTCATATATATACCTATGCCTTGCGAGAGAAGTGTAGAAACCAAAAGAAGCCTAAATCTTTTGAATCACTATTAAGCTTTAGGCTCATATAAACTATCAACCACATCACCCAATAAATGCACTAAGTTCAAATCATATGGATCATAATTTTAACCTATAATAGGCTCATTTGACTTGTATTATTATATCAAATTTATTCAGCCAATTTTATAAAATTAAAATTATAGTAATTAATAACAGCTGACATAAAAAATTTTCCACAATCTCTAGCTCTTGGATGGTGGTTAGCTGAGAAACCACAACCCCTGCTCTTTGCTGAAGTAACACAAGCTTAAAGTGATGAAAAATTCAAAATCCTGAGACAGGAGAGACTTCCTAAAAGAAACGATTCCTCGTTCAGTAGGACTCTGCCATCCGATCAGATCAGAGAGAGATTGGAAACCCTTCTCTATATTTGGTTGACTCAACTTGGGACATCGTTCAATTCGTAGTTTCTTCAACTTAACAAGAGACTGAAGTCCATCCAGTATGCCCAGCTCTAGGCAGTCTTGGAGGAAAAATTTCTCAAGTTCACTGAGGTTGCTTCTCTTGCCTAGTGGAAACAAATGCTCTCCCTTTTTTTTTTGTATCGGTGTCAGAAAATCTGGAACATCTGCCTTGCTGGTCCGATCTCCATTTCCAAATTTATGCAACTTCAGGATCTTGAAGAGATCCTATCAGCTCTTCGTCTGGTTAGGATCCTCCATTTTGGAAACTTTCTAAATCAAGATCTTCTTTGATGGGCTACTTTTACAAGCGTCTCAACAACAGTGATCAGATGGCCCTTCTTCCGAATTAGTTTTGAATGTTGCGGTTTCTATCAAAGTTAGCTCTCAGAGGTAGATTTCATATTGGGAAACTGCTAAAAAATAAAATAAAAAAAGTGGCCTGTGAACTTTGGATGCAAGATTTGTAGCGATCCCTTAGAGCCGATTGCTTACCTTTTGCTCTCCTGCCCCTTCCCGGTCCCTCTCCGAAACATGATAATCTTAAATCAACATCCAGCCTCACCGAAAAGCCTCCACATATGTAGATATCTTTTAGAGAACTAGATATACGCCTCACCAATGAAGATTAGCATAAGATCAATTGGCTTTGTCTGGTACATCTGAAAAGAAAAAAACTCAAGCGTTTTTTTCTTGAAAATCCACTCCGACTCCTGTACTCCTAAGAAAAATCTTCCGCTCTTTTAAATCATAGGTATGTTAAACAAAGGGTAGGGCTGCTAAAGCCCATTTTGTCCTGGAAAATGTTATCAACTTTCGCTCGCCCCTTTCTTTTATGTTCCTCTCTTGTAAATATTATTTTTGAATAAAGGCTTGGGGGAGGGGGGGCATTTATCCTTCCAATTACAGTCAAAAGAAAAAAGAAAAAAAAAAAAGGAAAATGCACTGATTTTGGATAAAGTAAAGGATATTTTGTGGCGGTAACGAGCTATCACTGAGCAAGAAAGAGGAAGTGAAGTGTGTAGTCATCTAGGCAGTGCAATGCCGAGGCCACCACAGTTGCCGATCAGGCGCTTTTTCAACATCGTGATAGGCTCCAGCAGTGAATAATCTGGACTTGACGGTGGCAAGGAAAGAACTCACGCCCTTTTATTTCTGATCACTCCTTCAAATTCTCCAATCCAAGAGATGTCAGCTGCTCCAGAGATGGAAGCGCCACATCAATTTTACCATAAACTTGATCACCAATTCGGTTAGTGCAGGCATATTGTCAAAATGCAGAATCCTAAAGGAAGCAACCAGAAAGATGGGAGGTTTATTATGACAAAATCCAAGATACACGCGCGCACGTACACACACACATACATATATATATTACACACACATACACGCATTAATTGGGATGTGGCTCCGAGACCTTCAAGTACCTCCTCTACATCAGGCTGAGCGCTCCATTCCAACTGCAAAGCGTAGGCCGCCCCCTCATCCTTCTAACAGGAAATTCCCCTTAGTTCTGGCGACGAGTGAGCTGTCCAATGCCCTTATCTCTGATTCATTATCGTCTCCGGTGATGGTACGTGGCGAAAGGGAATGGCGATTGGGTGGGTTGATCTGGAGGCAATCCATGCCTTTGGGTAACTCCTGGAAGTCGCACCCTTGTAAATACAGCACTTGTAGACGGTAGAGCCTCCAAAAGATGTGGGAAGCCGTTCGATTTTGGCGCTAGACATGTCCAAGTACCGGAGATGTGATAAGCCACCGATAGCATTTGGTACCTCTTCCATGGCAGTTGCAGATAGATCCAGCACACGCAGGTTTTTCAGATATGTGAAAATGTCTTCAAGAATCTTAGAAAGTTCATGCGAATTATAATTGCCAAAGAACAAAATGGTTCTCAATCTTTCAAATTTTCTAATTTCTTTGAGGGCACCCAATTGGTCGGTCATAACAGCTAAGTGGCGAACCCTATGAGGAATATTTTCCGACCCATCTTCAACAACAAAGCAATCATCCAAAGAGACAGATATTGCCAACTCTCGCATCAGATCATGCATTACATATCTGCTTTCCCCAACAGGTTCAAAGAAACATCTAAATTTTAGTTCATCAAACCATCTGCTCCCAGTATCCTCCAGCTTTCTCAAAATATCCCGGTGTCCTTTCTCTCCGTGTCCTCCTTTCTCGATCATTGAGTTTAATGTAACCCTGTGCTCGCCACATCTGGACCAACTTCTGTTTCTCGAACTCGTGACCCCTGGGAAAAATGGAACAATAAGCAAAACATTCTCTCAAATTTGCATTTAGGTGTTGATAGCTCAACTTGAGAGCTGGCAAGATACCCTCTGAAGAAAAATCTAGCTCCCACCATTTAGCTGCCAAGAATGCTCTCCAATAATTCTCATCCAGGCGGTTTCGTAATAGAGCACCCAGCACCTTTGCCGCTAATGGTACACCAGCCGCCTTTTCGCATATTTGCATACCAATTTGCTGCAATTCCTTCCTTTCCTCATGCTTTTCATGCCAAACACCGAATGCTAAATTCTTAATAATCTCCCAGCATTCATGTTTTGATAGTAAATTTACCATTATCGGGCTCATAATACCCACAATCTGCGCAACTAATTCACTTCGAGTAGTTACCACAACCTTGCTCCCACTTGCACCGCATTCCAAGATGTCACGCAGCTCTTTCCAATCCCTAGGTTCCTCAATCCATACATCGTCCTTTCTCGATCATTGAGTTTAATGTAACCCTGTGCTCGCTCACATCTGGACCAACTTCTGTTTCTCGAACTCGTGACCCCTGGGAAAAATGGAACAATACATGCACGTGTCTAAAGCTGCATTCGGTGTGCATCGTTGCTTGATATGACCGCGCACAGTTGGTAGCGAATCGTACGCCGTGATTCACGCACAGGTGTGCGCCATAAGCCGTTATGAGGCATGCTCGTAAACTTACGGAGATTTGGGCGCGCCATGTGGCCCGGAACTGTCAGATACTGCGTGCTAATCGCTGATGATACCCATGTAGAGACAGGAAGGGTCTCTATCTAGGGGTCTCGAGGGAATGCTGGTGCACCCCGAGACTGTCTCCGAGAGATGATGCGAGATCGGAAGGGGTCCAATGAGATTCAGGGTCATCCAGAGCGGAATTGATGCTGGTTCTCGAGAGATGATGATCCCACCACGAGCGCCCTTTGCCGCTAATGGATGACACCCCAGCCGCCTTTCGCATATTTGCATACCAATTTGCTGCAATTCCTTCCATTCCTCATGCTTCATGCCATCCGAATGCTAAATTCTTAATAATGCTCCCAGTCATTCATGTTTTGATAGTAAATTTACCATTGATAGTCATATTTACCACAATCAATCTGATACCTTCGAGTCTTCAACCTGATGCTCCTCTCTAGTTGATGTCACGCACCTTGCATCCTCTGCTAGGTTCCTCCAATCCATTCTCTCATCCCAAGACCTCCTATCATTTCGGAACATGCTTCTTAATTTCCTTGACATTCTCCATCTCCGTTAGATATAGTCATATCCATAGATATTCAAATATTAACGGGGAGATCTTCCGACAGGATGCGCCACAGCGACATTAAAATTCTTTCGATGTCAAAATTATCAGAAACATAACACCACAGTCTTAGGTCGAAATGCTCTTTCACTCGCTCATCATTGTAAACAAGTTGTGCAAGAGTTGTTTTGCCAAGCCCACCCATGCCTACTAATGGGAGGACATCGAAGCTACTCCCAACACGTCCCTTGTCCCTGGATTCAGGCTCACCACCGGAGCTCAACAATATTTTTATTACCATTTCTTTCTCCTTTTTTCGCCCAACAACATCCTCCCGCATAATATAAGAAGAAGTCTCCCTGTATCCGGTCATCTCCTTTTCAGGGTGGGCACCTAACTTTGAATCCCTAGTGGTGGCACCAACAGAAATAGTTTCGAGCGTTCGCACAAGTTTCTCTAAGTTTTGGAGGTCATGATGGAACGAAACTGAATTATTGGAATTCATAAAATAGGATGAAATAAGCCACACCTTCTTGCGAAGAAAACGCCACACCTTCTTGTCACCGTCCATCTTCTCAGAGAGGATTTTGCCTTGCAATTCGTCCAGCACGTCCTCCGCGTCATATAAAATGGTTTTGAGCCTGATCAGCCCGCTCTCAGCGTCGCCCATCAAAGCTTCGATGTCATCAAGGGTAATTCGTAGTCTAAAAAGTAGATTCTATTGGAATATTAAACTTGTTCTAATGCACTTTGAAAGACTAAAGGTTTCATGGGAGAAATGAAGAGTCACTATTGAAAAGACCAAAGGCTTCATGGGAGAAAGGAAGAGTCACTCTTGAAAAGACCAAAGGCTTCATGGGAGAAAGGAAGAGTCATTTTAAAAAGATAAGATGGTTCATAAATTTAAAATTGACTCTTAGTATTTTGTAATTGACTCTTAATTTTTTGTAAATGTCTTTTAGTTTTTCTATGCATGTATTAAATAGTGGTATATGATAGGACATCTAGATGTTTATAAATATGGGAGGTGTTTGCCCATGAAATGTAGAAGTAGAAGAAGATGATGATGATGAAAATAGAGAGAGACCCAAAAGTTGTATTCCCTCTAATATAGAGTATCATTTTTCTTATTGAAAGTATTCTCCACTTCCATCAATCTGGTATCAAAGCTCCTTGTGTGCCCACCTTGTTTCAACAAGTGGTATCAGAGCCTTGTTTTTTTTGAGAGGACCAATCTTGAGGGAGATGGCCAATGATGGTGTGCATATTCAAGTTCCCAAGCTTACTAAGGAGAACTATGGGAATTGGTGTATCCAAATGAAGTCCTTATTTGGCTCACAAGATCTATGAAAAATTATTCAAGATGGCTACACCGAGCCTACAGCAGAGCAAGAAAGAGGGTACAATCAAGCACAAAAAGATACTTTAAGGGGCTTAAGGAGAAGAGATAAAAAAGCTTTGTTCCAATTATATCAAGCTTTAGATGAGGTAACATTTGAGAGAATTGCTGAAGCAACCTCTGCAAATCAAGCTTGGGATACTCTCTCTACTATCTTTAAAGGAGAAGAAAAGGTGAAGCGAATCCGGCTTCAACAATTGCGAGGAGAATTTGAAGTCACCACCATGAAGGAGACAGAAAACATATTTAACTACTTCTCTCGGATATTGGTTATTGTAAACCAATTGAAGAGAAATGGAGAGAAGGTAGAAGATGTTCGAGTGGTGGAGAAGATACTTCGGTCTTTGACACCGAGGTTTGAGCATGTTGTTGTCGCCATTGAAGAAGCTAATGATGTTGATACACTCTCCATCAATGCGTTGATGGGAAAACTTCAAATTCATGAACAAAAGATGCAAAAGAAAAATGAAGCACATAATACGGAGAAAATACTTCAATCCAAGGTGGAGGCAAAAGACCAAAAAGAGAAAGATCAAGGGCTTCAATTGGCCTATAGTAACAAAAGAGATGACGCAACAACTATCATGGTGGCCGTGGTGGCAGAAGCAACTACCGTGGTCGTGGTCGAAGCCATGGCCGTGGTCAAAGAAGCTATAATGATGGAGGAGGCCAAAGCTCAAATTTCAACAATGAAAGAGGTGGCAGAAGAGGTGGACGTGGATGAGGTAGAAGATCAATTGGAGGTCGTAACCAATCAAGATCCAATGTTCAATGCTATAATTATCAAAAATATGGACACTATAGCTATGAGTGTTGGAACAATAAGCAAAGCAACAACATTGAATCCAACAACCAAGAAGGAGAACCGACTCTTTTTTGTCATGCCAAGAAGATGGAGACTTGAAGAATATATGGTTTCTTGACTCAGGAGCCTCAAACCATATGTGTGGAAGAAAAGAGCTATTTGTGGAATTGCAAGAAGGGGAGTTTTGTGATGTGAAGTTTGGGGATCTCTCCAAAGCTCCTATCAAAGGAAGAGGTAAAATCATGATTTGGCAAAAGAATGGTAAACTTGATTTCATTTCCAATGTTTATTATGGCCCCACCAAGTATGCCGCTACAACGGGATCATGGCCACGACACTGAAGAGTGCTGGCAGTTGAAGAACGAAATCAAGAGGCTCATCCAGCGGGGTAGGCTGGATCAATTCAGGAGAGCACCCGAACCAAGGAATGGGGGTGACCGCCAACCTGAGCCCCAGCAGCCTCCTCCTCCGAATCCTCTGGTCGCCGGCCACATTAATATGATCGAAGCAGTTGGTAGCCCATCAAGCTGTCGGGATGATGAAGAAGGTTCAGCGCCAAAGAAAGCGCGGACCAATGAGCTCTCCTTCTCCGACAGCGACCTCCAGGAGATACAGTTTTCATATGATGATGCATTGGTTATACCTTAATCTGAACAATTATGATGTAGACCGAATCCTTATTGATAGTGAGAGCTCTGTCAACGTTTGTATCTTGATGTATTTGTGAAGATGAAACTGCTTATGGAGAATCTCCGAGCTGTGGACTCCACCCAAATGGGGTTCACCGGTGATGTTATTACCCCGGAGGGGGTCGTGACCTTGACGATCCGCGCGGGAGCTTGGCCCAGTGTTGCCACTGTTCATGCAGATTTTTTGCTGACCAATCTTCAGTCGCCCTATAATGCAATTTTTGGGAAACCCGGCCTGATGTCCCTGAGAGCCGTTGTCTCAATCCCGCACCTAGCAATGAAGTTCCCCACCGGATGGGGAGTGGGAGTAGTTCGGGGAAACCAAGCTGTAGCTCGGCAGTGCTTCATCACTAGCCTTCAGTCCAAGCTGCCCGAGGTTGACGGGCTGGATGCTCGAGAGGACTTTGCCGAGCAACGAGGAGAACCAACCGAAGAGCTAGAGGAGGTACCACTGGACGAAGCTCGGCCCGACCGAACCATAAGGATCGGGTCGCTACTGAAAGGGTAGCCCCAGGTGGAGCTGATAGACTTTCTCCGAAGGAATGCTGATGTCTTTGCCTGGTCAGCCTTCGACATGCCAGGAATCAGCCCAGATGTTCTCGTCCACCATCTTAATGCGGACGAAATGTCTCGGCCTGTGAAGCAGAAGAAAAGAAGCTTCGCCCCTGACCGATAGAAGGCGATTGAGGAAGAAGTTGACAAGCTCATCAAGGCAAACTTTATTCGGGAGGTGAATTATCCGAGCTGGCTGTCCAATGTTGTCATGGTGAAGAAGTCGAACGGTAAATGGCGGATCTGCATCGACTTCACCAACCTTAATAAAGCATGCCCAAAGGACAGCTTCCCTCTCCCTCGGATAGACCAACTTGTGAACGCCACTTCCGGTCATCAGATGTTGACCTTCATGGATGCATATTCAGGCTACAACCAAATCCGAATGGCGCCTGAAGATTAAAAAAGACTGCCTTCATAACCGATCGATGTACTTATTGCTACCATGTTATGCCTTTCGGTCTGAAAAATGCAGGTGCTACTTACCAAAAGCTGGTAAATAAAGTCTTCAAGGAGCAAGTCGGTCGGAACATAGAGGTGTATGTTGATGACATGCTAGTCAAAAGCAAGGAGGCATCCCAGCATATTGAGGATCTCTCTAAGAGCTTCACATTGCTCCGAAAATACCGGATGAAGCTCAACCCAACTAAATGCGCCTTCGGTGTCAACTTGGGAAAGTTCTTGGGTTTCATGGTTTCTCAGCGGGACATTGAAGCCAATCCGCTGAAGATTCAAGCCCTTCGGCAGATGGCACCCCCAGCATCTATCAAAGAGGTCTAGTGCCTGACTGGAAGAATCGCGGCCCTCAACCGCTTCATGGCTCGGTCGGCTGAGAGATGCCTTCTATTCTTCAAAGCCCTCCGATCAGCCAAGAATTTCCAATGGTCTACTAAATGTCAAAAGTCATTCGAGGACCTCAAGAGATATCTCGGCTCTCCACCCCTCCTCAGCAGTCCAAATCTAGGAGAAATATTATTTCTGTACTTAGCAATTTTTGTACTTAGCCGTTTCAGAAGGTGCAGTTGGCTCGGTGCTGGTCAGAGAAGAGAACAAGACTCAAAAGCCAATCTACTATGTTAGCAAGCTGCTCCGAGACACCAAGACAAGATATACCTGAATGAGAAATTGGTGTTGGCACTGATAATGTCGGTTCGGAGGTTGCGGCCATATTTCCAGGCACATTCTGTGACGGTCCTTACCGACCAACCCATCAAGGCGGTGCTGCATCGCCCGAGGCATCAAGAAGAATGGCCAAATAGGCCGTCGAATTAAGTGAGCATGATATCCGATACCAACCTCGCTCGGCCATCAAAGCACAGGTTCTAGCTGATTTCCTCCTTGAATGCACCATCCCGGAGGATGGCTCTGCTCCGGACTCTTCTGAGCATTCGAGACCTGACGCCCTGTGGCTGCTTCATGTCGACGGATCATCTAATGCTAATGGCTCTGGCGCTGGCTTGATCCTCACCAGCCCAGAGGGGGCGACCTTCGAGTACAGTGTTCGCTTCTCCTTCCCAACCTCCAACAATGAAGCCGAATATGAAGCCCTGCTCGCTGGACTCCGAATCGCCCGTGACCTTAAAGTGAAGAAGCTGAGTGCCTTTACCGACTCTCAGTTGGTAGCCGGTCACGTGCAGGGCGAGTTCGAGGCCCGGGAGCCAAATATGATTCGGTATCTCCAAAAGGTGCGGGACTTGCTTTCCCACTTCTCTGAATTTGTGGTTATCCAGATCCCAAGATCCGAGAATGCCTGTGCCGACCTATTATCTTGGCTAGCAACCGCGGAGTCGATGGATTACGAGCGGAAGTTTCCCTTGGAGATCCTGGAGAACCCTAGCATCGCGGAGGCAGACCGAGTGATGTAGGTCGAGGCTGAACCATCCTGGTTCGACCCCATACTGAGGTATCATAAAGAAGGGTCGCTCCCAGCCGACCGAAAGGAAGCAAGGAAGCTGAAAATGCAAGCCACCCACTATGTGCTAATTGACGACCAGCTGTATAAACGGTCCTTCTCCATGCCGCTACTCAAGTGCCTTCGCCCATCTGAAGCTGATTATGCTCTCCGGGAGGTACATGAGGGAATTTGCGGCAACCATCTGGGGAGCCAGTCCTTATGCCACAAGGTGCTGCACCAAGGGTACTATTGGCCCACCATGCAAAAAGATGGTGACAACCTTGTCCGAGCTTGTGACCCATGTCAGAGACATTCCAACATCCAGAGGCTCCCCTCCATTAGTTTGGTCCCTATTTCCTCCGCTTGACCCTTTGCTAAGTGGGGAATGGATATTCTTGGCCCTTTTCCCCTCGCCACTGGACAAAGAAAGTTCCTATTTGTCGCCATCGACTACTTCACCAAGTGGGTGGAGGCCGAGGCAATTGCCCAAATAACTGAAGCTCGGGCCAGGGACTTCGTGTGGAGATCCATTATCTGTCATTTTGGCCTTCCGCACACTATTATCACCGACAATGGAAAGCAATTTGACAACCCAAAGTTCCGAGATTTCTGCGAGGAGCATGGGAACTGCCACCGCCTCACGTCGGTAGGACATCCGCAAGCCAACGGAGAAGCTGAAGTAACTAACCGGACCCTGCTTCAAGGGATCAAGGCTCGGCTTGCCAGAGCCCGAGGCAGATGGGCGGACGAGCTTCACCATGTCCTATGGGCCTACCGCACCACTCAGAGAATCCCCACTGGCGAGACCCTATTTCGGATGGCCTTCGGCACGGAAGCCGTCATCCCTGTGGAGATAGGACTTCCCTCTCCACGAGTGGAGAGCTACTCGGAGGAAGCCAATGATGAGCAGCTCTGCACCAATCTTGACCTGGTGGAAGAAATCAGAGAGAAAGCTCGAATCAGGGTTGCGGCATACCAGCAAAGAGTGGCTCGTTATCATGCCTCCAGAGTCAAAGGAAAATCCTTCTCACCCAGTGATCTTGTCCTCCGGAAAGCATCCATCTCCGAACTGCTGGAGCAAGGAAAGCTGTCTCCAAATTGGGAAGGCCCCTATCAAGTGGCGGAAGTCGTCGGACCTGGCACCTACAAGCTCGAGGATCTAGGCGGGAAATCTATTCTCCGAACGTGGAATTCGGACAATCTCCGTATATACCATCAGTAGGGTACGCTTTCTATAGACTTGTCCCATTCGCAGCTTTGAAATCTTGTTTCTATTATCCGCAGCATGACCACTACAATCGTTTTTCCGAAAAAGTCGTAATAGAAAACAGGTGCTGCTTGCGCATCCATTCTCGGCACAACCGAGCTATCTCCGTACCTCGGCTGGGCCGAGTCTTGAGCTAAATCTCCGTACCTCGGCTGGACCGAGTCCTATTTCATAAAAACTTGGTATGGCCGAGTACCCCCAGTGTAGCCGGACCAGGCCGAGTGATCGCCAAAAACTTCGTTCGGATTCGGGCAGCTTACAAGCCCCGATCGAACCAATAACGACAAGACTTCATCCGGATTTGGGCAGCTTACAAGCCCTGGCTGGACCAAATGGCAAAGAACTTCATCGGATTCGGGCAGCTTACAAGCCCCGGCCGGACCAAATGGCAAAGAAACTTCATCCGGATTCGGGCAGCTTACAAGCCCCGGCCGGACCAAATGGTAAAGAAAACTTCGACCGGATTTAGGCAACTTACAAGCCCCGACCGGGTCAAACGGCGCAGAAGCCTCGGCTAAAGCCGATGCGCATCTCTTACCAAAATCCTCGGCCAAACCGAGTGATATCTCCGTACCTTGGTAGGGCCAAGTAAAACACCGAAAAACCTCGGCGATAACAGCGATATTCTTAAGCCTCGGCGACAACCAAGCGATATTCTTAAGCCTCGGCAACAACCGAGTGATATTCTAAAGCCTCGACTACAACCAAGTAGTGTATTATCTGAAATCTCGGTCAAGTCAAATGACGTACTCACAAAACGTTACCTAAAGCTTCGGCCTAGACGAGCAATCTCTCAAACACTTTGACGCAACTAAGACGTCCTATTATACTTTGGCAGAAGCAAGCAACCTTCTTCTGCTCAACAGTTAAGGCACACAAGCTGTCTCTTTCCAAAGAAATACTTTCTTCGTTCTACAAACGAGATCATGCTCACCACATGGGTTCACAAGACCGCCCAGGTCTACCTCTGACCCAAGCAGGGATAAACGCTTTTCTCCACTTGGGACCGAATATCGGTCTTAGCAAAAACAAGGTAGCAAGAACGCTACCGAAAAATGCTATGACACAAAAAGCGTGATACGGGTGTAGCAACTCTCAAACATAATCCCATCGAAAAAGAAGCAGATGCTAAAAGAAGAAAGAATACAACTTTCTTTATTTCTTCATCAGTGAAAAGAGTTACAACCTCGTGGGAGGCATTACAAGTGCATCACGGCACATAAAATAAAAATGAGTAAATAGCTCGGCCGGACTGCTTCAGTCAGCTTCGGTTAATAATGATGTTTCGACATCTGACCCAAAAGATCAGACAACCAATCAGCTCGCCCTGAACCACCGGCTAAGGCCGAGCCGGCCTCCCATGGGTCCTCTGGATTGGCGAAGAGATCCAAGGACAGAAGGAAGACCCGTGGATGCTGATGCTGAGGATGCATCCCCCCCAAGTGAGATGCTGGGCTGCTGGACATTGGCCGACTATGAAAGACAGGGTACGAGCAGACCGATACTGCTCTCAACTCCCTCTTCACAGGCAAAAGATCCCCAGCCAGATGAGCTAAGGGAACCAGCCCGAGGGAGAAGAAAAGTCCATGCATACTACGGGGGTACATGTGCACTTCCTACCCTGCGACCCCCATAGCAAACCACAAAGGACACACAGGAAGCGCATATGTGTGCTCTCCATGTGATCTCTGCGGACCTCCTGTGCGCTCTCCATATGATCTCCGAAATTCCTCTCTTGAGGACGGTTTGCTCTTCAGCAACTTCTTCATCACCGCAGCTATCCGGGGAAGTCGACTCGCAAAAGAAAAACTCATTCTCTCCACCTTCAACCTAGGGGACATAGACATCATGAAAACTTTCACAACTCACAGAGAAGAAAGCCTTGGGAGATAGCCGGACACGGCCCCCTTCTCCTATTTTATAGGCAAACGAACCGGGAGCAGCTATCAGAGCGAAAAGCCCCGAGATTCAAAATGCCCTGGCCACACTACCACGTGGCATCCCAGGATGAAAAGAGCGCTCCTCGAAGCACGCCGAACTTATTGCCCATGCCATGACGCACGCCAGAAGATTTTCCTCTGATCCCGAATCAAAAGCCTTAAGTGCAAGGAAATCGACGCCGGTCCTTGAGATACGGACAGGCCTGGGAAATCGCCCGATGAAAATGACGTGCACCAATGACGAACAAGTGCTTATGTCACACGCTAAAAAGACCTACATTGGAAAAAGCCGACGGGATAGATGACTCCGAAAAATAGCGAGGCATCCTTTTGCAGCTTGCAAAGCCGTATTATCCATTTCGGCAAAAAGAAGGTCAACTCGCCTTGGAAAAGACAAGGCACTGGCAGAGCAATAAAAAGGCGCAGAAGTCAAGTACTCCTCAATAAAGGCATATTGATATCCCCTGCTCCGGCCCAACCGCCCATTATGTCTTGGCATAAACCGAGACATCGTCTTGTGCTTCAACTCAAAGCCAAGATCGCCCCCATACTTCGGGCTAAACCGAGGTATCTCTTCTCGGTTCAATATAACCGAGCGTTATGTTATGCTTCGATCCAGATCGAGATAGCTGCCCTTGCCTCAACAACTACGGAACGCTCCTTATGCTTCGGCAAAGCCGAGTATATGCAATGCTCTGGCCGGAACTTACAAGTTCCATTTACCTCGGTCAAAAGGGATGCCATGCTCTAGCCTCGCTAAGATTACTAGAGATTCCCCGGGAAGGTGTTTGTCTCGTAAGACCCAAACGATAAGGAAAAATGTTCCGAAGGTGGTAGCAGACACAAAAATTGCGAAAACTCCCTTTTCATTCACCACAAAAAGGAAACAAAAGGAAAAGAAAAAGGTACATGAGCCCTCACAGGGGCTTATCATCTTCTCAGGTGCCACTGAGCTTTCCCCGCGCTGCATAGCTGGCCCGGCCACTTGTCGTTGGAGGGACGCCACCTGCCTCTAGCCGGCTATTGTCTTGGCGGAGGAGCTCGATCTCTCTTGTAGTAACAGCCAGATATTGCTCGGCCGTCTTCCGGAGTTGTTCACGATCTGCGAACAGTGAAGCTAAAACCTCCCCATCGATGGTTATTATGGTACGGCCCCAAAGGGCCCCCCTACGGCCACTAACGCCGCTGCTTGGTGTCTCGGTCGATCGCCCCTCACCTCTGGAAGCCATCTCAATATCTTAAAATCTGATGAGATTAGCTGAAAAGATGATTAACAATGGCGCTCCCCCACTTGTTTTTAAACTGCTTCTGACGGGTATCCCGATCGCCAGGACTATTAATTCTAACACTACTACCACGGGATACGCCACGTGTTACCACCTCAGCGGGCGCTCGTGGGAAATGAAGAGTTCCGCTCCCTAATCGAAGAGGATCATTAATAACTTTGTGGCGCTCGGGATGAGCCCCCTTTCTTGAGACCAAACCCCCTCCATTCGAATTATGCCACTTGAGGCTATATTCCTTACGTCCGAACTTGTATGCCGGACCATCCAGTGCCTTGCCCGAGCGTGCCAAACTTTACTTTGGACAAACCAAACTATTCTCATATCTCGGTCCTAGTCCGAGCTATCCTTATACCTTCTTCGACCGAGACATTTACTTAAGTCCGAACTAAATCGGACAAAGAGCGCGAACGAGTCATAACTTGTTCACAGTCGAAAGAAAAGCCTGAGACAAAAAAGACTGGCCAAAAGACAAACAAGTGGAGGTCAGAGTCCCGTTCATTGGAAGTTTCAACCAAATTACATATCTGAAAAAAAAAAATACACAAACGGCCCTCAAGGATCAGAGGCTGGATCATTCCCAGCAGTGTCCTCAACAATATTCAGGGAGGCTTCGCTCGTTTTGCCCACTTCAAAAGTCATTGTTCCTTTGGCGGCAGGCTTGGAGTGTCCTTCGGGAGCTGCAACCTCACTAGAACCCAAAATATCATCAAGATCGACGTCTAAGATATCTTTGTACTCGGTTTCTTCAGCCCCTGGGGTGCAGGCCTCAAAGGGTTCAACATCCAAAAAGGAGAGGTCCCATTTCGGATGCTCCCGAGATATCCTAGTTCGGATCTCCTCCGTGCCAAGCTGAAAAGCCTCGGCACAAGTCACGTCTTGTTCGCCCCGAAGCATGGCGAGTCGCCTTTCAGCCTGACAACTTGGCTCCGGAGTGAGGCGATTTGCTCCTCAGTCTCGGTGACCCACCCTTCGAGCTCTGAGCTCCTCCGATGACTCGACGCCAGTTCTTCTTGCAGACTTTCTAATTGACCTTGGCCTTCGAGCCTCTCCTTCTTCATCTGCAAATGCAGGGTTAGCCAACGCAACAGTAAGCCGATAGGAAGTTTAAAAAGACGATATCGTGCCTCCTCCTCCTGCCAGCTAATCTCCTGGTTAATTCCTCGACCTTGCCGAAGACCCTCAGCTTGTCGGCCTTAACCAGCTTGATCCTGTCCTTGAGGACATTGATCTTCGATTGCATACTATTAGCTTCTTCCCTGACTGGGAGAGCTCATTATCAAGCTTGGCCAATTTCTCCTGATCCCATCTGATCCTGTCATCCTTGGCAACAATGCAATGATTTAGCTGTCGGACTTTCTCCTCTGACTCACCAAGCATTCTATTCAGGCGATTCTTCTCGGCGCTTCTTTCCCCAGCCTGTCTCGACTTTCATCGAGCTGCTTCTTAGCAGTTTCCATTTCTTCGGCGTCTGGATGTGACCTGTGATAACTCAAAACATACTTCGTCGTACCTCGCCTGAAGCCCATGCAGCTCCTTAACTTCGAGCCTTAATCTAGATACGTCGTCGAGGGCGACCTGATGAAATCTCCTCGCCCTCGCCAAGTTCTTGTTGGCGATGTCCAGAACTCGCTCAAATTTATCAGACGCTTCTGCTCGCAATCGGAGCTCGGTACTAACTCTCTTGGCCTGGACGCTGGCCCCTGTCGCCAAGCTCAAACGCCAGCACAATGCCCTAGTGATCAGAGCACTCTATGAAACAAAACTCAAATAAGAATAAGAAAGCAGCGATCAAGTTCGCCAGAAAACACCCGATACTCTGGAATAGCAACTCACCCGGGAGGTGTAAGACCTAGCTAACTCCATAAGGGTGGAATTGTTGATTTCGGGGAGAAGATGAACATCCTTCGCCACGTTCCGCTGACCGAATGCGGCGTTGATAAGGTCCAAGTCCGCAAACTCATTCATCGAGGAACCGACGCTCGGATACAATGCGATTTCATCAGAGCAGGGAATGCCTCCTCGATAGTCGGGTTCAAACTACCAGGCTGCACATCTAAGGGACCAGTTTGAGCAATCTCAGACTGAGAAGCCTTCAATCTCCTGGCCTCCTTCAGCAAGAGTCTGGCCTGCAATTCATCGGACATCTTGGCCAGCCCAGGCCCCAATGTTCCCGAGGCTCTAGTGGGAGAGGCTTCGGCTGGAAGGTCATGTCCTGTCCTCTTCCTCACCCAAAGGACCTTCTTCAGTCATCGGCGCCTGCTCCTCCCCCGCGAGCTCCACCAAAGCCTCGATCTATTCGCCAGCTCCTCTAACCTCCTCAGGAGGAAGCTCTCCAGCAGGAAACTCCTCCGAGCCTCCGTTGCCGTTGGCCCAACATCACCGCCCTCTAATCCCTCCGAAGGAGGCCCTTCAATGACAGGCTCACCCTGAACTTCCGACGGAGCCTTGTCCGGGCTATCCACTATCTTCACCACCAGAGGACAAGGGATTTCGGCAACCCTCTCTGAGTCCTCCTCCGCCCTCTGCTCCTCTGTCATGACTATTACTCCCTCCTCCAACTGAGGGGACCCCTCTCTTACTGCCGGCTCCCCCACATCCTCTTTGATGGTAAAGAGCGCGGGCTAGCCCTGACTCTCCCAGCCTCCGGCGAGTGCTCTCCAGAAAGATGAACCTTCTTCTCAGACTTACGCCTTTCTGCACTACCAGCCTCTCTTGGATGCTTGCCCAACTCTTTCTTTATGCGGCCCTCCAGCGCAGATTTCTTGGCTGCAAGCACAGTAGGTAAACAATCAGACCGAGACGTACTCGCTCGAATGAAATCAATGGAGGGGAGAAAGAGAGGGACTTACCTCGTGGGTTAATGGGGCTAAGCCCGGCAGCAAAAAGAGCCTCCTCGATAGAAAGACATGGGACGAGAACACTCGACCGTCAAGAAGGACCCCTAGGTCCTCCTCCTCTTGTTTAGACAAGGCTGGATGCGCTTCCATATCCCTAACAGGGTTTCTCCATCCCCGCGGGAAGCCGGAACCGATGTTCCCTTCGGTGATAAAGAATCGAACCTTCCATTCCTTTATGGACGACGATTTATCCATGATCGTCCTGAACGACTTTCGAGGTCCGATATAGGACCACTCTGAGCTCCTCTCGGACATCAGGTGGTAATAAATACGGAACAGGGACAGAGTTGCTGTTACCTGAACCCGGTTACACATCGAGATAAATTCGATGGTACTCCGCTAGCTGTTGGGAGCCACCATTGTTGGGCTGATGTTGTAGAACCTCATGACCTCTTTCACTAAGGGGTGAAGGGGAAGTCGGAGGCTTGCCTTTAGGCTATCTTCGTAAAGAAAGATCTCGCCCTCCAGCTCTTGCGAAATCCTATGTTCGGGCTCTAGTAGCCGTAAAATGACATCCGAGGGAATGCCATATCTCTGGTGTATTTTCCCAAATCTTCAGCAGCAATCTCTGAAATCAGGTCGCTAGACCTCACCATGTTGTTGGTTGAAGGAAACACCGAGCGACGTTGCAAAGGAAAAAGGGGAACGAGATCCTCCAAGAAGGAACGAAAGGGCGCTGCGAAATTGAATGGCGCTGTTTCGACTTTGCTTCTCCCCGAAGGAAACCGCCTCAAAGAGAAGATAAGGCGTCTTGATCAGAATGCCTAGAACCACCATTGTAGGCGCCGTGAAAACTGGGATTTGCTACGTGGCACTTCCTCAACCGTTGTCCCTAGGAAGCAACGGTTCTGTCCCGTAAAGGCAAGGCGGCCACGCAGCATTAATTAGGGCACCATTACGCGGGCTGTCAAATCCAAACATATTCAGATCGTGCCACCCGGAGTTATACTCCCTATGCCCGAACCTACGCTTCGAACTAGGGAGTGGGGGCATGTGTTGAGGGGTAAAATCGCCGTTGCATCAATAATCGTGCAAAGGGTTAGGATCAACCCTGACTCCCGCTTGCTGTGCGATACCCGCTAGGGGTGAGTCAGCCTCAGTGGGTTGGGGCGCCTTGATCCCCTTAGCGAGCCAAGGATTCCCAAGATGCGGATCTCATCTCTCGGTCTCAACCGAGCTATCCTTGTCTCTCGGTCTCAACCGAGCTATCATTCTCTTGGCCTCAACCGAGCTATCACATCTCTTGGCCTCAGCCGAGCTATCCCTGCTTCTCGGCCTCAGTCGAGCTATCCTTATCTCTCGTCCCCAGCCGAGCTATCCCTATCTCTCGGTCCTGGCCGATCTATCCGTTATGACTCGCCAGCCAAGCTATCCTTATGCACCGGCCAGACCCAGGCACTCAAGAACTTCTGCGGAATCTGGCGCGGGAGAATTCAAATTCGTAAGATTCCAAACAGAAATCGCACCCAAGAGTGGCCTAGGACCCACGAGAGTGGCCTAGAGCCCTGGAGCCTACACAATCGCCAAATCTCGAGGCATCAACCAGCTCTCCCAGCCGTCGATCCTCTAACCAACAAGATGCGAATCTTACTGACCTCATAACAAACTGGATTCAAATCCTAACGACTTTCGGACCCACAACGCCCCTAAGGAATCAGATGATCCTCTATAAATAGAGCCATCTCCCGGCTCCTCAGTTATGCGCACTTGCTTACTAGACTACTCTCCTTCTACCTCTGCTCTCTTTTTTCCGCCATTAACGCTCTGCTCAGAGCTCTCGAAAGGCCCCCCCTGGAGAAACTCTTCAGCGAGAGCCTTCTCCTCTTGTTTGTTGATTGCCGATCCCCGCTGACTTGAGCATCGGAGGGTCTTTCGCGGAGGGCCACCCCCAACGTCTCTTGCGTGAGGACTGTTTTGCAGGTCCGCCCAGAAGGGAGCCCGATCGCGTCCAAATCGAAGGACAGATTTCAGCAGCAACAAATATAAACACATTAATTACTAAATACTACATCAGAAATATTATTATGTAGATATAAAATAAATGAAAACGAATTAACATTATCTTCTCTTACTGTTTATATTTTTATTTTTTTGTTTTAAAATTTATGAGAGCTACGCAAGACTTTATAAAGTTGCAAAATATTTAGATAAAATTAAATATTTATTTATTTTTATTTATTTTTATTTTTTCTTTAAAATATATATCAGCTATATACTTAAATATGATCTACTTAAATATGATCAATGTTTGGATAAGTTAAAGATGTGAAAACGATTTCAAACTACCTCTCGACCACTGTCACCTAACGTGCTACTATTATTATATAATTTTAGATGACGCAAGTGGAATAATATTATAAGCTTATCCAAGAGGAATTCGAGCGAGTGAATGATATTAAAAATTGATGCGACAGTGTTAGCTTCGTAAAAGCCAAAAATGCAGCAAACGGGAATCCTACGGTTCGCAGCTGGCTAAGCGATCCGAAGACCGCGCCACGTCATCCGATGTCCAGATTCTAAATGTTGTTATTTAATATTGATAATTTTATGCCTTTTCCGTGTTGCAGTGGGAAATCACGAGGTCCACTAATTTATGCGCTTCTGCGTGTTGCAGTGGGAACTGACGAGGTCCACTGATTTATTAATTGCTGAGAGTTTTACATAAGACCTCTGCAATTTTACATAGTGAAGGGAGATGTTATCTGCAGCATTTTTTTATTTAATAAAGTTCAAATTAAATTGTTAAAATAAGTATAGATTATCGTTAGAAGAGTAAAGAAATTTTCTTTGCAAGCTTCTTCATGATATTCCTATTACAAAGAAATAAATAAGGAAATAAATATCCTGTTACAAAGAAATAAATAAAGAGGGAGACGCTACAACAGCGGAGAACAGTCCGATTAGCGGAGGAGAAAAAAATTATCAAACATATTTCTTAAAACCACTTCTTGAAACTAGATGTCTACCATGGACGCTTGTATGAATAGAAGGAATACGAAAAATTAATTAGTAGGGAAACCTCCCATCTTTTAATTAGTCAGCTACTCTTTACCTAGGTAACCCTATTTTAAATCGATCTCTATGCACTTTGAAATAATTAACTTAAAATTTTTTTAAAGTTATCAAATGTTTCAATCTACATAGTGCAAGAAGAAAAGCATGCGGCAACTTTTCTTAAAAAAATTTTTTCTAAAACGGTGCCGTCCAGCTGGCCCCTCCTTTTTTTTATATTTTAAAAAATTCAGAAAACCTTAATTAGCGCCTAAACTCTTCTGGAACCGTATACAAAACCGAACAAAGCATAGATATATGACGCCCTTTCTCACCTCTTTGAATAAAAATTATTAAATACCTTTTCTTCGAATTGTACATGTGGTCTTACTTTTCTGCCCTCTTTTATTTAAAAGTTTCTAAACGTATTTAATAAATGTATTTAATAATCTAATATAATACATGGCGAGTAAACGTGAGTAAACTTTGGTTCTGTGATTAAAGCATCTTATATTAACTATACTATATTAGATTGAATGATTCTTGATTTTTTTTACCATAATTTTATTGGCTGGCATCCTTTTTCCCTATTTTTTTTTTATTGGATGATACATCTAACGCCACATTTGATCGGACAAAATCAAGACTAAGATGGTGTTGGGGGGTAAAATCATCATTACATTAATATCCGTGCAAGGAGGCTAAGACTGACCTCCTCCCTTCGCCCTTCCCGAGCTTCCATAGCTCGCCCTTCCCGAGCTTCCATAGCTCGGCTCCCCCGAGCTCCCATAGCTCGGCCTCCCCGAGCTCCCATAACTCGTCCTCCCCGAGCTCCCACAGCTCGGTCCCCTGAGCTCCCATAGCTCGGCTTCACTGAGTGACCCACGATTCGATACTCACCTCCGCGGAACCCGACGCGGGAGAGCCTAAGCCTACTGTAACAACATTCTAGGCAAGGAATCATGTCGAGAGGTGGTCTAGAGCCTACCAAGGCTACTCGAGACCTACACACCTACCAGATCTCAAGCCATCAAGGAGCTCTCCTAGCCGTCGATCTCCTAACAGACAAGATATGGATCCCAACAGCCCCACAACGGCCTGATTCGATCCACCTCCGTATCCTAACAACCTTTGAACCTTCCAGAAGGCGCTCAAGATACAGGTGACAACCTATAAATATCACGCTCGCAGATTCCCTTAGGTACGCACGCGCGCGCTCACACCCCCACTCTCACTCTCCCGCTCTCGCCGGCAGCTCGTCGGTGCTCTTGCCCTCTAGAGCTCCCGATTGGCCGCCCCCAGAGAGACTCCCTAGAGAGATCCACCTCCCCGTTTTCTGATTGATCGCCGATTTCCTCCGCACTGACTTGAGCGTCGGAGGGTCTTCCGCGGAGGGCCACCCCCAACGCCTCTCGCGCGAGGACTTGTGTGCAGGTCCGCCCCCTGGAGATCGACCGTGCCCGAGTCGGAGGACGGATCCCGGCGGCAACAGATTGGCGCTAGAGGAAGGGTCTCAAGTCCCATTAAAACTTGAAGAAAGGAGATAAAGATCTCAATCCGGAGTAGAACCTCTTTAATGGCCAACCGGAGAAGAGCAACCTCTGAAGCCCAAGATCAGATCGCTTCCCAGAGGCCTGATCCGATGGGCGGTGTAGCGCCGTAACCTCCACCGGTTGAAACCCGTCACCGCCTGCTATCCCGGTGACCCAGGACCAGTTCGCCACTCTGGTCCAGCAAGTCGAGACCCTGACTCACCTGGTCCAGGAGCGCCTTACGGCTCCTCCCGCTCCGCACTTTCATAAGGAGGCAGCGATTCCTTCTTCGCCGGCAACTTCCTCCTCCGGTCCGCATAAATCCGCGGACCCCCCGCGCCGGCCCCGAGGGGACAAATCAGTCCCGCGAGGCGGTTATGAACGAGATCCTCTCAGATCTCGGCGAACCCGATCCCTCTCCCCGGTGACCTCCCACCATGATTCGATGCCATCCCTACGGTCCTCTCGCCCAGCTCCTCCTCTGACCGGCGAAGAGGAGATCCGTCGTCAGATCCGGGAGATGCGTCAAGAGCTGGACGCCACCAAGCAGGCCCATCCGCCTCAGCCTAAGGTGGAGCAGGGCATCCCTTTCTATAAGGGGATTATGGAGGAAGTGATTCCCTCCCATGTCAAGTTACCAGCCGTCGAACCC
Organism: Calamus simplicifolius; assembly: GCA_900491605.1. Lineage (NCBI taxonomy): Eukaryota > Viridiplantae > Streptophyta > Magnoliopsida > Arecales > Arecaceae > Calamus > Calamus simplicifolius. The sequence goes on from UESW01004256.1 coordinate 134,112, forward strand.
TACCATGGCTCTTCTGACCCAGACGACCACCTTAGCAGTTTCCGGTCAATAATGATGTTCCACGGAGCATCCGATGCGGTCCTCTGCCGCGCTTTCCCCTCCACCCTCAGAGGATCCGCCCGAACCTGGTTCAATGCCTTGAAGCCAGGTTCCGTTGATTCATTTGACAAGCTGAGCCGTCTTTTTATTGGCCAGTTCGTCAGCAGCCGCCGCCACCGACGGAGATCTGACTCCCTCTCCGAAGTTAATCAGAGAGAGGGGGAGTCCCTGAGATATTACCTTGGCCATTTTAATAAGGCCATGTTAGAGGTGGACCACCTTAATCATGAGGTGGCTATGTCCGCCCTGGCGGGGGGAGTCTCGAAGGAAAGCGACTTCTACCTAGCTATAGAAGTCAGCTACCCCCACTGCCTCTCTGATATGATGGCACTGGCGGACAAGTACGCTAGGGTCGAAGAATCGCGGAGAGTTGCCCGCGCCGAGCAGGCAAAGAAGAAGGAGCTCAAAGGCCTCGACAGGAACCGTCCCGCCCGTCGACCAAGTCCACCTCGCCGCCAAAGAGTTCCCCCGCTGCCACCAAGGAATCGCTCCCGGAGCCCTCCCAGGCGATTTGATCACTACACTCCGCTGACCGTGCCCCGGCGCAAATCCTCATGGAAATAGAGCGCCAGCTCCCCGGCCAATACCTCTCCGAGGGAACCCGACCCAAAGAGATCCCACCAAGTACTATCGTTACCACAAGGAGCATGGCCACGACACTGAAGAATGCTGGCAGCTGAAAAATAAAATCGAGAGGCTAATCCGGTGGGGACGACTGAATCAGTTCAGGAGGGTGCCCGAGCCACAACAAGGAGGTGACCGCTAGCCCGAACTTCAACAACCTCCTCCTCCACCGAATCCGCCCGTGATCGGCCGCATCAACATGATTGAAGAGGCCGGCGGCTCGAGCCCCAGGGGCGATGGTGAGGGATCGGCGCCGAAGAAGTCACGGGCGGGCGAGCTCTCCTTCTCCGACGATGATATCCAAGGGATACAGCTGCCCTATGATGATGCATTAGTTGTATCCCTCAATTTAAATAACTATGATGTAAGCCGAATTCTTGTTGATAGTGGAAGTTCGGTGAATTTTTTGTACCTTGATGTGTTTGCCAGGATGAAATTACTCATGGAAAACCTACGAGCCGTGGATTCCACCCTGATGGGATTCACAGGCGATGTCATTGTTCCAGAAGGGGTCGTCACCCTGACGGTCCGCGCGGGAACCTGGCCCCTTGTAGCCATCATCCAGACAGACTTCCTAGTAACCGACCTCAGATCTCCGTACCACGCCATATTTGGCAGGCCGGGCCTGATGTCCCTCAAGGCAGTTGTCTCCATCCCGCATCTATCCATGAAATTTCCACCAAGCGAGGAGTCGGAGTTATTCGAGGAAGTCAAGCCATGGCTCGGCAGTGCTTCGTTACAAGCCTTCAGTCTAGAATGCCAGAAGTTGATGGGCTAGACGCTCGCGAAGACTTCGCCGAACAGCGGGGAGAACCGGCAGAGGAATTGGAGGAGGTGCCATTGGACGAGGCTCGACCCGACCGAACCATAAGAATTGGGTCGCTACTCAAAAAAGAGTCTCGGCACAGATTAATCAGGTTCCTCCGAAGCAATGCTGACATCTTCGCCTGGTCCACCTCCGACATGCCAGGTGTTGGTCCAGATAGCAACCCAAGAGGGGGGGTGAATTGGGGTTTTCAAAAATTAAACTCTTTTGAAAGATAACCCCCAGCGAAAATGAAAACTTAGATTCACATATTTAAAACTAAGCAACTATAAATAGAGAGTTGAAGATAAAGAGACAATCACGGCAAACACAATAGATTTTATAGTGGTTCGGTGTACCTACACCTACGTCCACTCCCAAGTACCTCTTGGGTCCACACTATAATCAAACTGATTACAGCAGAGTTGTTTTGCAAGCTCACAACTCAAACTTGTTGTTTTTCTGGATGCACAACGAACCCAGCTGGTTTTCAAGGCTCACCAGCACAAAACCTAAAACCACAAACTAATGCTTACACAAGGCTAACAGCCTCAACTGAATCAATCACCATATTGACCCAGCAAACAGTATTTTGATTTTACAAAAGCAAACTGCTCCTTCAATGAGCAAATATACAATAATGAAACAATAAATAGAGATTAGGAACCAAAGCCTGATTCGAAGATCTTGGTGGCTTCTTCCTTCTCTTCCTTTGAATGGATCTTCCTTTGAATTTGCTCTTGAGGCTCAGAAGATTGGAAAAACTAGGGCTTCTTCCTTCTTTTGAGATTTCTTCTAAATAGAACAGCGAAGGCTTGGAATCTCTTTCTCTCTTTTGGGGAATGAGTATGATCTTTCTTTACAGGTTTTCCCTCTTTTCTTTTCTGATGGATCTCAATTTTCTCTTCTTTTCTTTTTGCCTCTTTCTTCTCTTTTCCTCTCTTTTCCTTTGGGATGCAATCAACCCTCTTCTTATAGATCCGATTAATCCATAAATAGTGTGAAACTATCCATTAGAAGCAAGTGAAAAAAGGATTAGATCTATAAATAACAATAGCCGTTGGGATTAAAATAGATAAAGATAAAGTTTAAAGTCATTCTGACAGTTCTGGAGCTGTGTCTGACATTCTGGAGTCGGCTCTGGCTTTTCTAGAGTCGGCTCTAACTCGAAATAATTTAATCCGCTCGATCTGGAGTCGTCTCTGACTTTTCTGGGGTCGACACAAAATTCTTCTAGAGTCGACTCTAACAGTCTGGGAGTCGACTATAAGTCATGGCCTGAAAATCCAACATTCTGTTGTTTCTGATAGAGTCGGCTCTCACAGTCCCGGAGTCGACTCTAAGTCTGTGACGTTTTTCGGAGTCGGCTCTGTGATTCCATGTGTCGACTCTAATGTCTGCAGTCTTACCTTGACATTAGATTCAAACCAGAACTTGATTTCCTTCTTGATTTTGATCATCAAATAGACTTATAATTTGAAAAACTTAATCAAAATCATTAGTAACATCAAATGTTATACTCAAATAGTTTTGTTAATCA
>UESW01004256.1:140896-235078 GCA_900491605.1 Calamus simplicifolius
AGATAAATTTGAAATAAAAGTGTAATATTCATTCAACATTTGTATTCCAAAGCAAGATCATTACATGTATTTTAAAATGACAGATTTAAGTATGTAAATCCTAGATACATGCTAAGAAAGAAAAAGCAAGAAATCCTAAGATACAACCTAGGATTGATATCAAAATCAAATATGCTTATACACAATTTTCTTTAAATGTCCAATCATTTCCATAACATCATCTTTTTGGTCTTCTTAAAACTTTCAAGACAAGCTTCAATTTGAGAGACGGCAGGTCGATATCTTTCTTCAGTTGACTGGTAGCATGAAGATAAGTTTCCAGAACCGTCTGCAATGCCTTCCATCCTTTCAAAAATTTATGAAGATCAGTGCTAAAGGATTCGACGGAATTGCTAATTGAAAAAGAAATCATGTCAAGTCTTGAATTAATCTCATCCTTTAATTGATTGAACTCCTCTCTTAATTTACACATATCATTTGTTCTTTGACTGTCATACTCAGCCAGTAAAGCTCTGAGCTGACCTATTTGCTCCTCAGAAAATCTTTCAGATGCCAATGCTGACTGATGTGGAAGTTGAGAGCTAGGTCCAGCCTTCTGAGGGTCCAGCAGAAGAAGGTCCAGCAGATGGTTCAGGAATGTCTTCTCCTCTGACTTCCTCAACTCTAACCTCTTCAGCTCTGGCCTCATGTCCTCTTTTAATCCAGTTTCCATTTTCTTTTCTAAAGCCCATTCGGTGAATTGTAGAGACACTATAGTAATCTGTATGTCTTAATTTTCTTAGTGGCTCATTGTCCATTATAAGTACACCTTGGCTTCTGAATACCAATGTTAAAACCATACCATATGGCAATGTAGATCTCTTCTTAGTAGCTGCCTCCGCCATATAGCCTATCATCATCCAGCAAGATTTAAGGTCTACCAGTGAGTATGCAGTCCATCAATAAAACGTCTCGCTCCGAGACATATTCAAACCTTCCGATTTTAGGAAATAGAATCCTTCCACAGATATTGTGAAGTAATCTGAGTTCCAAATTAAGTTGATTTGCCAAGATTTCCTCAAACTCAGAAACTTCTCTCCCTAACATCCTTGATAGTGCACCTCCTCTATCTTCATGATGATATTCAACAAGTCCAACGGTAGGCATTTCCAATAGATTACCAAGGGATTCGGCTGTGATGATTACCTTTGTTCCTCTTACAACACTCACTAAGCCTCCCTCTCCTCTACTAAATCATTATAAAACTCTCTTACTAGGGCAGGGTAGTAGGGATATCCAAAGAGCAGACCTTCTCCCATCCCATTTCTTTCAACAATCGCCCAATAGCAAAGCCCTCCGAAATAAAAAAGTTAAAATCAACTTTTCTTCCGGTTGTAATGGCCTTACCAGCTAATTGGTCGACTCGAGGAGAAGATGGTGAGGGTGGAGAGTCATCTTGAGTGGCAGATGAAGAAGATGACGAAGGTTGCCTCCGATTTGAACGGCGCTTCGTCGGAACAGTCGAACCACCAATGATAGCACGCCTTTTGGGAGCCATTGGATTCGATTGGAATGAGTAATCAAGGGTTTTGAGGGATTTGGAGGGTTTGGAATCAGTTTGGAACAGCTTTGAAAGGTTTAGGAGACGATAGAATCGTTTGGGGTCGACTCCGCCCTTTTTATTTTGACCTAGTTCCACTTAGAGTCGACTCCCGAAAACGAGGTGTCGGCTCCGAACCAGAGAATCTGTCAGCGCCCGAATTAGAGTCGGCTCTACAGAAGCCAGAGTCGGCTCTAATTGCCCAGACAGAACATCAAAATAAGAAGGTGTCGACTCCACAAACTGAGGTGTCGACTCCACAATAGTTTCAGAGAAAAATTCAAATTTCAAGGATCTGAAACTGATCAAATTAATCATCAAACTCTAGATAAGTGTTCCTTAATAATTGGGGAAACAATAATCAAATTTCTAGATAATTTCCTTATTGGACATAGAGGATTTTCAAGAAATTATTGAAGTCTAGATAGTTGTTGTCCTTAAGAGTTTCAGAAAATTATTCTAAAGGATCACAAACTCCTAATTCTCCTCTAAGATAGCAAAATCTCTCCTCACTCAAAGGTTTGGTAAAAATATCAGCTAATTGATCATTAGTATTAACATATTCAAGACAAACATCTTTGTTAGTTACATGTTCTCTAATAAAGTGATGTCTAATTTCAATGTGTTTAGTTCTTGAATGTTGAATTGGATTTTTAGTTAGATTGATAGCACTAGTATTATCACATTTAATAGGTATTTTATCAAGTGTGATACCATAATCTTCAAGTTGTCGCTTAATCCAAAGGATTTGAGCACAGCAACTTCCAGCTGCAACATACTCTGCCTCAGCAGTGGATAATGCAACCGAATTTTGCTTCTTGCTAAACCAAGAGATTAAGTTACTTCCTAAAAGTTGGCATACCCCACTTGTACTCTTTCTATCTAATTTACAACCAGCATAGTCAGAATCAGAATAAGCAATCAATTTTAAGGTTGAGTCTCTAGAATACCATAATCCTACATTTTTAGTTCCATTTAAGTATCTAAAGATTCTTTTAACAGCAAGTAAATGTGATTCCTTAGGATTAGATTGATATCTTGCACATAAGCAGACAGAAAACATGATATCTGGCCTACTTGCAGTTAGATAAAGAAGTGATCCAATCATACCTCTGTAATGCTTCTGATCTACTTTCTTACCTACTTCATCCTTGTCCAGCTTGCATGAGGGACTCATTGGCGTACCAAGAGGTTTAGCAGATTCCATACCAAATTTCTTGAGTATTTCCTTTGTATACTTTGTTTGGTTAATGAAAATTCCCGCTTTCTCTTGTTTGATTTGAAGTCCAAGGAAGAAGTTTAGTTCTCCCATCATGCTCATCTCGAATTCTCCCTGCATTAGCTTAGCAAATTCTTGACAAAGGAGATTGTTAGTAGCACCAAATATAATGTCATCAACATAAATTTGAACGATTAATAAATCCTTTCCTTTTCTTTTCAAAAACAAGGTTTTATCAACATTTCCTCTAGAAAAGTCATTTTCAATTAAAAATTTACTTAATCTATCATACCAAGCTCTAGGTGCTTGCTTTAAACCATAAAGTGCTTTGTGTAGTTTGAAGACGTGGTTTGGAAATTCATGATCTTCAAAACCAGGAGGTTGTTCAACATAAACTTCCTCATTTATAAAACCATTTAGAAATGCACTTTTAACATCCATTTGAAATAAGTTGAAATTCATATGACATGCAAATGCAAGTAGTAGCCTAATGGCTTCTAATCTAGCAACAGGTGCAAAAGTTTCATCAAAATCTATACCTTCTTCTTGATTATATCCTTTTGCAACTAGTCTAGCTTTGTTTCTAATTACTATGCCATTTTCATCTAATTTATTTCTAAATACCCATTTAGATCCTATTATAGGGTGATTTTTAGGTCTTTCAACTAGGGTCCAGACTTGATTTCTAGTGAATTGGTTTAACTCTTCCTGCATTGCTAACATCCAATAACTATCTTTCTCGGCTTCCTCTATAGTCTTAGGTTCTATATGAGATACAAATGCAAGATGATTATTGATATCTCTCATTGATGATCTAGTCCTTACACCTTGAGATGGATCACCTATGATTAGGTCCTTAGGATGACCATAAGCATATCTCCAATCTCTAGGTAGATCTTGATCATTTTGAACAGTATCAATACCATCATCCTTAGGTGAGTCATCATCCTTAACTTCAGGTTCTTGATCTGAAGATACATTTAATTTTTCAATATCTCTTTCAATCAAAGATGTATCTTCCTCATCATCAATTTTATCTGAACTTGATGCTAAAGACTCATCAAACACTATATGAATGGATTCTTCTACAACTAAGCTTTTCTTATTAAATACTCTATATGCTTTGCTAGATGTAGAATATCCTAGGAAGATACCTTCATCAGACTTTGCGTCAAACTTCCCAAGATTATCCTTACCATTGTTATGAATAAAACATTTACAACCAAATGCATGAAAATAACTTAAATTTGGTTTCCTATTGATCCAAAGTTCATAGGGAGTTTTCTTAAGGATAGGTCTAATTAGGGCTCTATTTAGAATGTAACAAGCTGTGTTTATAGCTTCCGCCCAAAAATATTTTGGAAGTTGGCTTTCACATAGCATGGTACGGGCCATGTCTTCTAAAGTCCTATTCTTCCTTTCTACAACTCCATTTTGTTGTGGTGTTCTAGGTGCAGAGAAGTTATGATGTATGCCTTTTTCAAAACAGAATTTTTCAAATAAGTGATTTTCAAATTCAGTTCCATGATCACTTCTAATAGACACTATGGTAGTGTTTTTCTCATTAGTGACTTTCTTAACAAATTTCATGAATATTGAGAAAGTCTCATCTTTGTGAGCCAAAAACATTACCCAAGTGAATCTAGAGTAATCATCTACTATCACTAGACCATATTTCTTTCCTCCTAGACTTGTGGTTCTAGTAGGTCCAAAAAGGTCCATGTGTAGTAGCTCTAGTGGCCTAGTAGTTGAAACAACATTCTTAGATTTGAAAGAAGTTCTTGTTTTTTCCAAATTGACATGCATCACATATTCGATTATTTTCAAAATTTAGACTAGGAATACCTTTAACTAAATCCATTTTCAATAATTTGGAAATTAGGTGTGCTTGCATGACCTAATCTACGATGCCATAGCCAACCAATCTCATTCATTAGCATTATCAGCAACTAAGCAATGATTACTTGGAGATAAATTACTCAAATCAATTAAGTACACATTGCCATAGCGTTTACCAACAAGAATAATGCTATTATCAATGGGATTAGTAACAGTGCAAACAGAAGCTTCAAAGGAAACCTTGAAACCTTTGTCACACAGTTGGCTAATACTTATTAGATTATGTTTAAGTCCATCAACATATAAAACATTATCAATATGAGTAGATGGAGTAATTTGAATCTTACCAATGCCCATGATATGGCCTTGACCATTATCACCAAAAGTAACTACTCCACCTCTTTTTGATTCAAGGGTGATGAATTGATCTTTGTCACCCGTCATGTGTCTTGAGCAACCACTGTCCAGGTACCATTTTCTTTTCAGTCTGATGGCTGCAAGACACTCCTGCAAAACATTTATGTCTTAATTTTAGGTACCCAAGCCTTCTTGGGTCCTTCATGGTTAGATGCATTAAAATTGTTCCTTTGGGAACCCAAATCATCTTTTTCTTTTATGTGAAGATTTACACATATATGATTTATGTCCTTTGTTTCCACATTTAAAACAAGTAATGTTTAATGATTTTTCAGCATGTACAAAAATGTTCTTCAAAGATTTTTGCTTTTTAAGTGGATTATATCCTAATCCAGCTTTATCAAAAACAGCCTTTTGATTTTCCAAAATCATATTAAGTTTGATAGAGCTTAGAGTAAATTTATCAACTATAGGCTTAAGTCTATCAACTTCATTTTTCAAACTTTCTTTTTCTTTTATCAAAAGTTCTTTATCAACAACATGCTTTTCATTTTCTAATGATAGTTTTTGCATTTGAGTTTTCAAATCTTTGTTCTTTGAACTTAGGTTTGCAAAATCATCCATTAATTCATAAAAAGCACTATGTAATTCATCAAAGTGAAGTCATCAAGAAAACTCGGACTTACCTCATCATTGTCCGCCATGAAGCATAGATTGGCCATTTCACTCTTTTCTTCTTCTTCGGAACTTGTGCTTTCCGAATCGCTCCATGTGGCCATCATTGCCTTCTTTTTGAACCTCCGGGTGCCTTTCTTTAGTTGAGGGCATTCAGATTTAAAGTGACCCGGCTTCTTGCATTCAAAGCAAATAACTTCCTTTTCTTTGCCCTTGTCCTCATCTTTTCTTGCAAAGGGCTTTTTCTTTTCAAACTTCTTCTTCTTCATGAATCTTTTAAATTTTCTTGTGATGAGTGCCATGTCCTCATCATCACTTTCATCTCGGATTCATGAGGCTCTTCCATATATTCAGAAATCTTAAGAGCCATAGTTCTCTTCTTCTTTGACTCATCATCATCAACATGTTGCTTGATTTGAAGCTCATGAGTCATCAAGGATCCCAACAGTTCTTCTAGGGGTAGTGTACTTAGATCCTTTGCCTCTTGTATTGCCGTCACCTTAGCTTCCCAAGTCCTAGGCAAGGAACGCAAGACCTTTCTCACAAGATCAGAATTATCATAAGATTTACCAAGACTTTTTAAACCATTAACTATGTCAGTAAATCTTGTAAACATATCAGCAATAGATTCACATGCATCCATTTTAAACAATTCATATTTATGAACTAGCATGTTAATCTTGGATTCCTTGACTTGATTTGTTCCCTCATGGGTAACTCAAGTCTATCCCAGATTTCCTTAGCAGAAATGCAAATAGATATGCGATTGAATTCATTTGCATCTAATGAGCAGTATAAGACATTCATTGCTTTGGCATTGAGTTGTGCCAATTTTCTATCATGTTCATCCCATTCCGTTTCCGGTTTAGGAATCTCCATGCCATTAACTCTAGCAGTGGGTGTGTGTGGTCCATTGACTATAATACTCCATAGATCATAGTCAAGTGCTTGAATGAATATTTTCATTCTAGCCTTCCAATAACCATAGTTAGAACCATTAAATAAGGGTGGTCTATTAGTAGATTGACCTTCGGAAAAAGATGAACCAGCTTGAGTTGCCATGTGGATCTTTGACTCTTGATCGTTAGATCAAATCAAATGAGCACTAGCTCTGATACCAATTGTTGGTCCAGATAGCAACCCAAGAGGGGGGGTGAATTGGGTTTTTCAAAAATTTAAACTCTTTTGAAAGATAACCCCCAGCGGAAATAAAAACTTAGATTCACAAATTTAAAACTAACAACTATAAATAGAGAGTTGAAGATAAAGAGACAATCACGGCAAACACAAGAGATTTTATAGTGGTTCGGTGTACCTACACCTACGTCCACTCCCAAGTACCTCTTGGGTCCACACTATAATCAAACTGATTACAGCAGAGTTGTTTTGCAAGCTCACAACTCGAACTTGTTGTTTTCCCGGGTGCACAACGAACCCAGCTGGTTTTCAAGGCTCACCAGCACAAAACCTAAACCACAAGCTAATGCTTGCACAAGGCTAACAGCCTCAACTGAATCAATCACCAGATTGACCCAGCAAACAGTATTTGATTTTACAAAAAAAAGCTCCTTCAATGAGCAAATATACAATAATGAAACAATAATAAGAGATTAGGAACCAAAGCCTGATTCGAAGATCTTGGTGGCTTCTTCCTTCTCTTCCTTTGAATCTTCCTTTGAATGGATCTTCCTTCAAGATGCTCTTGAGACTCAGAAGATCAGAAAAACTAGGGCTTCTTCCTTCTCTTGAGATTTCTTCTAAATAGAACAGCAAAGGCTTGGAATCTCTCTCTTCTTTTGGGGAATGAGTATGATCTTTCCTTACAAGTTTTCCCTCTTTTCTTTTCTGATAGATCTCAAGATTTTCTCTATTCTTTTCTTTTTGTCTCTCTTGTCTTTCTTTTGGGATGCAATCAAACCCTCTTCTTATAGATCCGATTAATCCACAAATAGTTTGAAACTATCCGTTAGAAGCAAGTGTAAGAAGGATTAGATCCATAAATAACAATAGCCGTTGGGATTAAAATAGATAAAGATAAAGTTTAGAGTCGTTCTGATAGTTCTGGAGCCGTGTCTGACATTCTGGAGTCGGCTCTAACTTTTCTGGAGTCGGCTCTAACTCGAAATTCTTTAATCCGCTCGATCTGGAGTCGTCTCTGACTTTTCTGGGGTCGACACAAAATTCTTCTGGAGTCGACTCTAACAGTCTGGGAGTCGACTCTAAGTCGTGGCCTGAAAATCCATCGTTCTGTTTTTCTGATAGAGTCGGCTCTAACAGTCCCGGAGTCAACTCTAAGTCTGTGCCATTTTCAGAGTCGACTCTGCGATTCCATGTGTCGACTCTAATGTCTGCAATCTTACCTTGACATTAGATTCGAACCAGAACTTGATTTGACTATTGATTTTGATTATCAAGTAGACTTATGATCTGAAAAACTTAATCAAAATCATTAGTAACTTCAAATATTATACTTAAATAGTTTTGTTAATCATCAAAATCCTCAATTAGGTCAACACACGACACCCTAGTTGGAAACCCACGACACCCTAGTTCATAACCCACGACATCCTAGTTCAAAACCTTAAGACAAAGCACCAGTTCAAAACCCACGACACCCTAGTTCATAACCCACGATACCCTAATTCAAAATCCACGACACCCTAATTCATAACCCACGACACCCTAGTTCAAAACCTTAAGACAAAGCATCAGTTCAAACCCACGACACCCTAGTTGGAAACCCACGATACCTTAGTTCATAACCCACGACACCCTAGTTCATAACCTTAAGACAAAGCATCAGTTCAAACCCACGACACCCTAGTTGGAAACCCACGACACCCTAGTTCATAACCCACGACACCCTAGTTCAAAACCTTAAGACAAAGCATCAGTTCAAACCCACGACACCCTAGTTGGAAACCCACGACACCCTAGTTCAAAACCTTAAGACAAAGCATCGGTTCAAACCCATGACACCCTAGTTGGAAACCCACGACACCCTAGTTCATAACTCACGATATCCTAGTTCAAAACCTTAAGACAAAGCATCAGTTCAAACCCACGACACCCTAGTTGGAAACCCACGACACCCTAGTTCATAACCCACGACACCCTAGTTTAAAACCTTAAGACAAAGCATCAGTTCAAACCCACGACACCCTAGTTGGAAACCCACAACACCCTAGTTCAAAACCTTAAGACAAAGCATCAGTTCAAACCCACGACACCCTAGTTCATAACCCACGACACCCTAGTTCAAAACCTTAAGACAAAGCATCAGTTCAAACCCACGACACCCTAGTTGAAACCCACGACACCCTAGTTCAAAACCTTAAGACAAAGCATTAGTTTAAACCCACGACACCCTAGTTGGAAACCCACGACACCCTAGTTCATAATCCACGACACCCTAGTTCAAAATCTTAAAGAAAGCATCAGTTCAAACCCACGATACCCTAGTTGGAAACCCACGACACCCGAGGCCCTCTCTGCCTCCTTCAAGCTTCTGTTGGTCGTTGGGCTCCTCCTCTGTTCCATTGCCTTCGCCGTCGCCGCTATCATTAAAGCCCGGTCTTTGAAGAAGGCGAGCGAGGCCCGGGCATGGAAGCTCACCGCTTTCCAGCGCTTGGACTTCACCTGCAACGACGTGCTCGATTGCTTGAAGGAAGAGAACGTTATTGGAAAAGGAGGGGCTGGGATCGTGTACAAGGGTGTGATGCCTAACGGCGAGCAGGTTGCGGTGAAGCGGCTATCGGTGATGAACCGGGGGTCGTCGAATGACCACGGGTTCTCGGTGGAGATTCAGACTCTCGGAAGGATTCGGCATCGCCACATTGTGAGACTGCTTGGCTTCTGTTTGAACCATGAGACCAATCTTCTGGTGTACGAGTACATGCCCAATGGGAGCCTTGGGGAGGTCTTCCATGGGAAGAAGGGGGGCCATCTACACTAGGACACGAGGTACAAGATCGCGCTGGAGGCGGCCAGGGCCTCTTCTATCTCCACCATGATTGCTCGCCGCTGATCCTTCATCGTGACGTGAAGTCCAACAACATCCTCCTTGATTCCAACTTTGAAGCGCACGTCGCCGACTTCGGCCTTGCCAATTCTTGCAGGATTCCGGTGCCTCCGAGTGCATGTCTGCCATCGCTGGCTCCTATGGCTACATTGCCCCAGGTGATTTCTTTTACCCTCTTGTTACCTTGGATTCAACTCTTCTGTTGTATCATTAACTTCACCGGAGTGTTTCTTTGCGTTAATTGGGACAATAGTGAAAATAATCAACAGTAAGGATTTTTTGTTGTAGAAATTTGTTTTTTTTAAAGCATGCTCTGCTTTTTCTTTTATCTTTTTCTGTGTCCTACCTTAACTTTAGTCATTCAATACTGAAAGTTCCTTTTTAGTCCAAAGAAGCTACTTTTAGGCATTTGGCTTGAGAACATTATCAATCCTTAGGTTGATCTCAGCGTTAGTTTGATCATTTTCCATTTGGTTCCGCAGAATATGCATACACTCTCAAGGTGGACGAAAAGAGCGATGTCTACAGCTTCAGAGTGGTGCTCCTAGAGCTGGTGGCCGGGAGGAAGCCGGTCGGGGAATTTGGGGACGGCATCGACATTGTCCAGTGGGTTAGAAAGATGACGGATTCAAACAAGGAAGGAGTGCTTAAAATCTTAGACCCAAGGCTTCTTCTATTCCTCTACACGAAGCCATGCATATGTTCTGGGCAAGAGAGGCTATGAACTAGGGTGTCGTGGGTTTTCAACTAGGGTATCATGGGTTTTGAACTGATGCTTTGTCTTAAGGTTTTGAATTAGGGTGTCGTGGGTTATGAACTAGGATATCGTGGGTTTCCAACTAGGATGTCATGGGTTTGAACTGATACTTTGTCTTAAGGTTTTGAACTAGAATGTCGTGGGTTTCCAACTAGGGTGTCGTGGGTTTCCAACTAGGGTGTCGTGGGTTTGAACTGATGCTTTATCTTAAGGTTTTGAACTAGGGTGTTGTGGGTTATGAACTAGGGTGTCGTGGGTTTTGAACTGATGCTTTATCTTAAGGTTTTGAACTAGGGTGTCGTGGGTTTGAACTGATGCTTTGTCTTAAGGTTTTGAACTAGGGTGTCGTGGGTTATGAACTAGGGTGTCGTGGGTTTCCAACTAGGGTGTCGTGGGTTTTCCAACTAGGGTGTCGTGGGTTTGAACTGATGCTTTGTCTTAAGGTTTTGAATTAGGGCATCGTGGGTTTTGAACTGATGCTTTGTCTTAAGGTGAGCTTTGACTGTGGTGGAAGAAGCAAGCGAGAGAGGGAGGGGGAAGGGAAGTTGGCAGGGAAGAGATGACGCTAGGGCTGATCAACGCGAACCCGGTGGTCCACGCGATGAAGGAGATGGTTGCTCGCCCGGAGGATTCCCACGCCGAAGACGTCGTCTATGCCCTCGACGTCTTTGGTATCCTCACTCCGATGATCCATTCATCTCTTCCGATAAGATGGCGGGTTGAAGTAGGTTGAAGGGAAAGGGCATTTTCGTCTGCACACCAATGGTGAAAGGCTGAACGACTTTTAATGTATGTACTATCAAAAAGTAACATTATCTCACTGTTATTCTGTCCCATCGTGTCAGGCCACATGAGATCCATGTGGACCAATAAAAAAAAGAGTGCAGCCCACGTAGAATTTGCTGCACCGGAGACGGTGTACAAAGACTTTTTCATTGCAACCCTGTATCATGAATGATTAGAGATCCACTTATCTACAGGTAGGGAAGGGCTTCAAACAGGTTGACGTGGACTGGGACTTGCTTAGGGTCATGATTTTGGATAAGGAATAATTAGGCTTGATAGGTCAATGAAAGCCAAGCATGACGTCGGATTCAGGTTAGACCAATATGCAAGTTAAATATCTAGATGTTAAAATATAATGACTTATAAAATAGGGATAAAATCACCAAAATAATTTAATAAAATTAGAAAAGAGTTTATTTAAATTTGAATTTTATTAAAAAATTTAATTACATCCAATAATCGGTTATTCATAAATTAACAAAACTGACTAACTGAGGGTATTATTATAAATAAAAGCTTATCAGATAATGATGAAATATAAATTGTTGCCATGAATAAAGATGAATTAGTTTAAATGAAAATCAATCAAGAAAGATGCTTAAATAAAAGAGGAGGTTTATATTTAGATTTTTGGGCCAATCCAAGTCCAATTGATTCGTGTTCATTTTTTGTTGACTTAAAATTAGTTGTAGATAATGTAAGGTCGGGCCAAGTCGGAAGATATAAGACCGTGATCCAATCAGAAATTTAGATTAGAATTAATTTTAAATCCTATCAATAACGATTGGACCGGGTCTAATCAGAAATTTGCAGCCCTATAAATAATATATACATAACAACTCTGATAAGTAATGCTTGCACGTTTACCTTGGAACTTTCGCGCGGGCCGCGGGTTAGGATTCGTTCGTTTCTCCTCCAGTAAAACCAACAGGACGCTTAGGTGTCTTTATATGGAAAACATTTTGTACACCGTTTTTGGTGCAGCAAGGCCTACATGGACTGCACCGTATCTTCTGATTGGTCCATATAGCTCTTACGTGGATGACCTGCCGGGCGGTATGGCTTTGCTTTGATGTTACGTTCTGAACGTGACGGTCATTTAAAGCAGTTCGCTTTTTTTTAAAATTAGCATACGGACGAAAATGCCCTTTCCCTCCATCCTAGCTCCATTTTACGTTGGATTTCATCTGTGCCAGAAGAACTCTCCTTCTTCCTCGGTCGAACGAAAATATTTCAGCTTCGAGACTGGAAAACCTGGCTACTGGAGTCTGTGTACAAAAACTTCTGGAGGAAATGTCATCCGCAGCACAAAGTAAAAAGTCTTTCTTCCCACTTCTTTGTAAAGCTCCTTTATTACACCAACAGGTTTTTTCTGGTTAGAGTTAGTTAATGCGTGACCAAACCGTTTAATGCGCGAATAACTTCCTTAGAACAAAATAGTTATGACATTCTGAGAGTCATAACTATTTTGTAAGCACGAATTTAATGCGGCCCTTTCCCTCCATCCTAGTGCCAATTTATGTTGGATTTCATCTCTGCAAGATGAACTCTTTCTTCCCCTCCCTCGCTCTGAGAGTCCGGATGCTAAGGAATCGGTTGAGCACGAACCTACGCCCTCGCTTTGAAAGTCTGGTCGATAGGAAATATTTCAGCTTAGAGGTTGAAAAACCTGGCTACTGGAGTCTACTGGAGTCTTCAAATATAAAAGTTTATCCAATGAGATTTTCCTTGCCAAAACCTCACGTAGACGTTCGCTTCTCTCTCTAAATTCGGCCAGGTCTGTAAGATGGGCCTCAGTTGCCTCCGTTATCTCTTCGTCAATTGCTTTTAAAAGGCTCCTTTTTTCCTCCATCTGCTTGGGAATGCTAGTCATGTTCCTCCATCTATTTTTCTGTCATTACTTTCGAAGATCAAATGGGAGTCTCGAGAAAGATGTGTCTGAGCCTTTTAAAAGCAATTGACGAAGAGATAATGAAGGCAGCTTAGGCCCATCTTACAGACCTGGCCGAATTCAGAGAGAGAAGCGAACGTCTACGTGAGGTTTTGGCAGGAAAAAACTCATTGGATAAACTTTTATATTTGAAGACTCCAGTAGACTCCAGTAGCCAGGTTTTTCAGCCTCGAAGCTGAAAAATTTACTATCGACCGGACTTTCAGAGCGAGGGCGTAGGTTCGTGCTCAACTGAATTTCATCTGTGCAAGAAGAACTATCTTTCTTCCCCTCCCTCGCTCTGAGAGTCCGGATGGTAAGGAATTCCCGCGACACCCTACTTCAAATTCGGTCGTTAATCCTTCGCGACACCCCAGTGAAAAGTTCATGATACCCTAGCTTTAAGGCGACGACACCCATCGTTAAAACTGGCCACGGAGAGAATTCCCGCGATACCCTAGTTCTAATTCGGCCGAAAATCAATCGCGACACCCCAGTTGCAATCTCACGATACCCTAGCTCTAAGGAGACGACACCCGTGCTTAAAACTGACCACGGAGAGAATCCCAGCGACACCCTAGTTCGAATTCGGCCGTAAATCCTTCGCGACACCCCAGTTGAAATCCCACGACACCCTAGCTTTAGGGCGACGACACCCGTGCTTACAAATGACCACATAGAGAGTACCCGGCGACACCCTAATTGAATTCGGCCGTAAATCTTTCGCGACACCCCAGTTGAAATCTGACGACACCCTAGCTTTAAGGCAACGACACCCGTCTTTAGAACTGACCACGGAGAGAATCCCCGCGACACCCTAGTTCTAATTCGGCCGAAAATCAATCGCGACACCCCAGTTGCAATCTCACGACACCCTAGCTCTAAGGAGACGACACCCGTGCTTAAAAATGACCACGGAGAGAATCCCAGCGACACCCTAGTTCGAATTCGGCCATAAATCCTTCGCGACACCCCAGTTTAGGGCGACGACACCCTAGCTTTAGGGCGACGACACCCGTGCTTACAAATGACCACATAGAGAGTACCCGGCGACACCCAAATTGAATTCGGCCGCAAATCTTTCGCGACACCCCAGTTGAAATCTGACGACACCATATCTTTAAGGCAACGACACCCGTCTTTAGAACTAACCACAGAGAGAATCCCCGCGACACCCTAGTTCTAATTCGGCCGAAAATCAATCACGACACCCCAGTTGAGATCTCACGACACCCTAGCTCTAAGGAGATGACACCCGTGCTTAAAACTGACCACGGAGAGAATCTCAGCGACACCCTAGTTCGAATTCGGCCGTAAATCCTACGCGACACCTCAGTTGAAATCGCACGATACCCTAGCTTTAGGGCGACGACACCCGTGCTTACAAATGACCACATAGAGAGTACCCGACGACACCCTAATTGAATTCGGCCGTAAATCCTTCGCGACACCCCAGTTGAAATCTGACGACACCCTAGCTTTAAGGAAACGACACCCGTCTTTAGAACTGACCACGGAGAGAATCCCCACGACACCCTAGTTTTAATTCAGCCAAAAATCAATCACGACACCCCAGTTGAAATCTCACGACACCCTAGCTCTAAGGAGACGACACCCGTGCTTAAAACTGACCACGGAGAGAATCCCAGCGACACCCAGTTGAAATCCCACGATACCCTAGCTTTAAGGCGACGACACCCATGCTTACAAATGACCACATAGAGAGTACTCGGCGACACCCTAATTGAATTCGGCCGTAAATCATTCGCGATACCCCAGTTGAAATCTGACGACACCCTAGCTTTAAGGCAACGACACCCATGCTTGAACAAGGCGGGAATTTGACGTCACCCAAGTACTAATTCGACGACACCCTAGTAACTCAGCCTTGCCATATTTCCGAGAAAAGTTGCTAAACGTGGGCAGTTCCTATGGGTTCGCGGGTCTCTGTGATTTGATCGTGGCGATCCGGGTGTCCTTTCGTATTTCTCTGAAATCGGTATAAACCCTAGAAAAAGCACTCAATCGTCTGTTGCTCGAGAAGCCACCTTTTGCTCAAGAAGCCATCCTTCGTCTCTTGCTCGAGAAGCCACTGGTCTCCTTTTCCCTCCTAAATTTGTACCACAGTTATTCTTCCATAAACTTCATTCATGGAGATGAGTGCTTTCGTTTGTGAACGAAGACCACGAACAAAGAAGAAGCAGACGGAGAAAATGGCGGAACAATGCAAAGACATGGTTCTTCGTTCGAATGAGGATGCGGCTCTTTCAGGTATGTTTATCACTATATTAAATATTATGACATTCTCTCTTAAAATTTCATGACAAGTATGTCTTCTATCTTACCCCCTGTTTCAGTTGACAATAAAATTGTTCCAGTCCCTCCAGTGAAGGCTTCCCAGCTGTTTAAGAATAGTTGCAGGCCGGCAGTATACGTTCAGAAGGTTTGGAGGATGGGGTTCTCTAGACGGCATACAAAACTGATTCGAAGGACCCCATTTGGTGCCTTCATCGACATGCAGACGTTCACAGTCGTTGGGCGACTGCTAGCAGACATCATAAGATGTCACAATGGAGGCGACGAGTTCATGTTTTGCGGAAAGCCAGTTCTATTCAGTGCCGACGAAGTCGCACTCATTCTGGGACTTCCAGCTCATGGGAAGAAGATCGACACGTCCAGCCAAATGTTCAACGGAAGGTTGTTCAGACGGTTTGGCCAGGGTTTAGATCTTCGCCAAGAAGGTTTGGAGAAGTTGATATTTCAACTCCGATCATCTAAAGTACAGGAGGATATCGAGGACACCGTCCGACTTTGGATCGCATACATGTTGGCATGTTTTTGGCTCCAAAGTCTAATCAGAGATGTCCACGGTATCTCATCCAGCACTTGGATGACTTAAGTCAACTAGGTAGCATCGACTGGGCTTTGGCTCTGAAGGAGTTGATTGTTCTGGCTCTCCCAGAAATAGCTGCTTACTTACGTTCCGAGGAGCCGGTGCACTCAAAGAATGCAAAAAAAGTTAGGAGGCAGCCTACCTTGTTCGGATGCTCGGCAGCACTGGTGGTAAGGATTATTGAGACACATAATTAGTGTTGTGAGTAAATTTTTTTTGTAATATTACATTATTTAATATCCAAAAAAATTGTATGTTCAGGCTTGGTTCCTCGAGCATACATCAATGCGAGAGCCAGCATACCCTGATAAACGGCCCCGGCTGTTGAAGTGGTATGACCACCAAATGAAGATCCAATCAGTTCGGGTTGCCGACTTGCAGCCTCACGACTTGGTAAGCTAGTTCATTGCTCCATTGCTCTGACTTTTTTTTCAACTGAATGCGTCAATATGTTCACTTAATATTAATTTGTTAATATCTTGCGTTGCAGATGGAGGGAGCTACTGTACCATTGCCAGAAGAGCGTTGGCTTCTCCCTCAGCAGAATGTTGCATCCCCCCTCAACCATCAGATACCTGCGCCCCTCAACCAACGGATAGCTGCGCAGGATGCGCCGAGTTGAGGACTAATTGGAGTGCGTTAAGGATCAACTCGACGATGTCAGGCTCAGGCTGTCCGTTGCTGAGAGCCTCCTCAGTTCACTGGTCAGAAAGGAAAGTAATGCAATCAATGAGGAGGACAAGGGAGACGAGAAAACAGAGAAGGTGCAATCCCTGGAGTTGGTCCTCCGCGAGCCTGGTAATGGAAATAGTGAGGAGAAGAAGATGGAGGAGGACCATTCATCGGAGTTTCCAATTGAGACAGGGAATGCAAAAGCAGAGGAGAAGATATTGGAGGGGATTCATTGGCGGATAAAACAGAGCATGGGAACGAAAATAAAGATGAGTCCATATCAGATAATAAACTTGGCACCCCTACGCCAAAGGATGACAATATGGACATAGAAATAATTGGAGTGCCTTCGCTTATTAGGAGGATTAAAAAAGAGCCGAGGAAGCGTAAGGCATCCACGGTCGTCGGAGAATGTTATGAGACAAACCGTCCTAAAAAGCGTAAGGCATCCACAACGGTCGAAGATGACCAAATAATTATTCAAAATTTTTTGAGCGAGCGACAAACCAATGAGATCGTCTACACAAATATATTTTCTGGCGTTGTAACAAGAAAAAATCTTCAAGATCTCATTAACAATGAGATGATAATAGATGATGTAAGTATATCAAGGAACATGTTCTAGTTGTTGATTTTAGAATTATATTAATCATTTTACATTGCATTGGCAGATAATTGATTGTGGCCAGGAGTTTCTGATGCGCAACTGGGCAGAGCATCCTGACCGATACCATAAGTGCATAATTACATCAGTATTCGTATCTGCTCTTTGTCTGACTTCTTCATCACCTGCTCAAGAACTTGTTGGAACATCTGGAGCTGCGATATTTGACAATGTATTGGATGAAGATAAGGCCCAATTCAGGTTTCTTTTCACCATAATAAACTCTAATAACTCGCACTGGCATTTGGTTGCTGTCGACATGGAAAGAAAGGTGTTCATGCACCTGAATTCATTGAAACGCAACCCGAGGTACAAGGCCAATGCAAGGAAATGGCATACAATTCTAGGCCACATATTCCATATCTACTGCGATAATAAGGAAGCGATGGATTGGCCGATGGAAGATATTTTGGATTGCCCAAGCCAACCGACCGGATCGCTGGATTGCGGCCTATACTGTCTGAGATACATGGAGTGTCTTGCTCGACGGGACAATCCTGATATGAAGATGGATTTCATGGATGAGGAAGTCAGAGATTACCGGCGACAATTAGCTACGACGATATTGAGAGAGGGCCTGAACAAAACGATTAGTGACATTGTCGACAAATGTTCTTAATTTTTTTATTCTTCTTTGAATGAAAATTGAATGTAATTTATTCATATTAACACTGATTAATATTTAATGCAAATGCACATATTTTATATTGCGAGGAGTATCCTCGATGTATTCATATGTTTGCCTTCGTATGTTTTCCGCCTTTTGGGTGTCGCCGCGCAAGAGCTAGGGTGTCATTAGCCAAGAGATGGGGTGTCGTCGCGCTAAAATCTTCGGTGTCGGTTCGCGAGCACTGGGATGTCTCGTATGTTTTCGCCTTTCGGGTGTCGCCGCGCAAGAGCTAGGGTGTCGTTAGCCAAGAGCTGGGGTGTCGTCGCGCTAAAATCTTCGGTGTCGGTTCGCGAGCACTGGGATGTCTCGTATGTTTCCGCCTTTCGGGTGTCGCCGCGCAAGAGCTAGGGTGTCGTTAGCCAAGAGCTGGGGTGTCGTTGCGCTAAAATCTTCAGTGTCGGTTCGCGAGCAATGGGATGTCTCATATGTTTCCACCTTTCGGGTGTCGCCGCGCAAGAGCTAGGGTGTTATTAGCCAAGAGATGGGGTGTCGTCGCGCTAAAATCTTCGGTGTCGGTTCGCGAGCACTGGGATGTCTCGTATGTTTCCGCCTTTCGGGTGTCGCCGCGCAAGAGCTAGGGTATCGTTAGCCAAGAGATGGGGTGTCGTCGCGCTAAAATCTTCGGTGTCGGTTCGCAGCACTGGGATGTCTCGTATGTTTCCGCCTTTCGGGTGTCGCCGCGCAAGAGCTAGGGTATCGTTAGCCAAGAGCTGGGGTGTCGTCGCGCTAAAATCTTCGGTGTCGGTTCACGAGCACTGGGATGTCTCGTATGTTTCCGCCTTTCGGGTGTCGCCGCGCAAGAGCTAGGGTGTCGTTAGCCAAGAGATGGGGTGTCATCGCGCTAAAATCTTCGGTGTCGGTTCGCGAGCAATGGGATGTCTCGTATGTTTCCGCCTTTCGGGTGTCGCCGCGCAAGAGCTAGGGTGTCGTTAGCCAAGAGATGGGGTATCGTCGCGCTAAAATCTTCGGTGTCGGTTCGCGAGCACTGGGATGTCTCGTATGTTTCCGCCTTTCAGGTGTCGCCGCGCAAGAGCTAGGGTGTCGTTAGCCAAGAGCTGGGGTGTCGTCGCGCTAAAATCTTCGGTGTCGGTTCGCGAGCACTGGGATGTCTCGTATGTTTCCGCCTTTCGGGTGTCGCCGCACAAGAGCTAGGGTGTCGTTAGCCAAGAGATGGGGTGTCGTCGCGCTAAAATCTTCGGTGTCGGTTCACGAGCAATGGGATGTCTCGTATGTTTCCGCCTTTCGGGTGTCACCGCGCAAGAGCTAGGGTGTCGTTAGCCAAGAGATGGGGTGTCGTCGTACTAAAAGCACTTCATTTTACTGAAAAGCGACACCCTATTTTGAAAGCATTTCATTTTCGACCAAGCAACCATAATTCAAAAGTTACGACACCCGTGTTTTATATATGCTCTTGTGTAAGTTGACTCAATACATAAGCATCAAATTCGTCCATCAAAGTTTCGGACGGCGAAACAATTCTCTCCAGGTCCTCTTCAGTATTAATAGACTGCAAACAAGTCTGCCTGATGCTTGAAGCAGCTCTTTCCTTGACCTGATTTTTCCTTGATCTTTTTGACTTCTTCTTGACTCCACTCTTTAATCTGTTCTCTCTCGGGCGACCTTTCGTCCTAATTTGTTCAGGATCTTGAATTACAAGCTCTGAACGTGGTTTAGCTGCGCAGTTGGCATCCACGGCAGTTTTGAATATAGGTGTTAGACCATCCATCACTACATTAAATGCATCTTCAGACATGGAGGCTATCTCTGCGAGCTTCGTCATCCAATGACTCAGCAAACTATATCTACAATCATTAACATAATATTAACGATAACAAATATTAAGACATTTCAATTAAAAAATTGTCACTGGGTACCGTGAGTTTCGTATGCTTTTATCATAACCCTCAGTATTGCAGTCGAATTCGTCGAATTGGTATTTCATGTCCTTGCACCATCTCTTCAAGAAGTATTTATCTGGTAAACGAAATACGTCACTTTGATGAAGAACCAACAGGGCATGCCTACACAGGTACCCCTTGAACTGAAAGGATCGGCACTGGCATTGGACATCCTCAATATTTCTATCGTATGACACGATATAATCTTTGATCATCTCCTTGCCAATTCCATCGACTTCAATCCTTTCATACAACTTTACGGAATATAAACACGTGTTGCCAGCTTCCTTGATCAATTTTGTATTTGATGCAGCCATTTCAAGGATCTCATTCTGAAATTTTTTGAAAATGCTCCTTGTATACCTTTATGCAGCTTGTCTCTCAAAAGGTGATGATGTCTTTAGGAAAGCAATCGTTTGCAACGTCCTATTATCTTCCTCATTTTCGGCCTCGTATCATTTTTCCAAAGCATCTTCGTACTTACTTATGAACTCCGTTAGTGTTGTCTTTGAATTTATAAACCCATCGAAGAAGTGATTAATGCCCTCGCTCCTTTGTGAAGATGACATCCCTGTTAAAAATTTTGTCAAAAAAAAAAAAAAAAACGTTTAACGCGAACATGAACCTAAGACAATGACATACAAACCTGCGAAGAATGTATCCTTTAGGTAAATTGGGACCCAGTTTTCCCGACATTCGTAAAGGACATTGAACCAATCTATAGACTTACATTCTTTATATTTCTCCATAACATGTGCCCACCTTTCCTCGAATGACTTTATGGTCAATGAATCATATATTGCCTCATCGAAATCAACCATAAACTTGGGATTTTCCGTGCAAATGTGGCCAATCTTTTTCGGTATCTTCTTCAATATATGCCAAAGACAAAATCGATGTCGTGTGTTAGGAAAAACTTCTTTGACAGCAGCCTCGATTGCCTTATCTTGGTCAGTAATCATGGCAATAGGTGCTTGACCACCATTTGCATCCAGCCAAATCTAAAAAACCCATTTATATGTCTCAGTACTCTCATCAGACAACAATGCGCATCCAAGCAAGGTTGACTGTCCATGATGATTGACCCCAACGAATGGACAAAAAGGCATTTGATATCTGTTTGTCAAGTAAGTTGAGTCAAAGCTTAGAACATCACCGAAGTATGTGCATGCCAATCTTGACCTTGGATGAATCCAGAAGACAGACCTCAGATGACCATTATCATTGAGGTCTAAGGAATAGAAGAAATTAGGATTTCTAAGTTGCATTTCGGCGAAATGAATTACCATCGACTGAGCATCTCCTTCTTTCAGCTTAGACTGACGTTCGCGACAAATGAAGTTACGAGCATCCTTCTCGGTGAAATCCAATTGTCCTCTGCCCCCTTTTCTCCTTGCTATGGCAGAGTATATCTGAGTTGTCGAAACATTCACGGCATGTAAATTGCTGATCTCTGCCTTCTCTGGTGTGCTGATCCTCTTATGCGACCGTAGATAACCAGTTGATGTTATGGACATCCCATGGTTATGTTCTAGAGAAACCTCATCCAAAATCCACTTACCACTTGTAGCATTCAGTCTTGCTTTTATGGATGCCATACAACCAACTTTCCCAGTATCCCTATGATTCATACTCTTCTCTGATTTTCTAGATTTTCCTTGCCTCCAACACGCCAGGTGCTTGAAGCAAAGTTGTTTTTTGTTGTTGGCCCTGCTACACACTGTTGTGATTCCAAAACCAACTCGTTTCGCGTATCCATTGTAGAACGTATATACATCATCTGCTGAATTGAATTCCATCCCAGTTTGAGGAACTACAATATCATCCACTACATTTGGAGCGACGGGTGAAGGTGCACAACCGGGAGTGTTATCGATTTCTTTCCGATCTACAATTTTAGCATCAACTGTGAAAATATAGGCACGCAGTCATGAACAATGATATCCATAGATTTAGTTGTCAATATATGCTGACAAAGGATTAGGATTTAGGACATGAAGGTTAAAACAATACGATACCCCATTTATCATCTCACGACACACTAGTGATAAGGTGAGGCCGTGCACCTTCACCCATCGTGCACATGTGGCCATTTGAAATGATCGCGGTGATAATACCCGCGACACCCCTTGTCGAATTCAGCCGCAACTCCTTCGCGACACCCCAGTTGAAATCTAATGACACCCTAGCACAAATGCTACGACACCCGTGGCTTAGAACTGACCGCGCAGAGAATCCCTGCGACACCCCAGGAGAATTGGATTTCGGCCGAAACTCCTTCGAGACACCCACGTTGAAAGCTCACGATACCCTAGCTTTAAGGCAACGACACCCGTGCTTAGAACTGACCGCACGGACAATCCCCGTGACACCCTAGGAGAATTGGATTTCGACCGAAACTCCTTAGAGACACCCATGTTGAAAGCTCACGACACCCTAGCTTAAGGCGACGACACCCGTGCTTAGAACTGACGGCGAGAAGGCCCACAACAACCAAGTTACTTAAAATTTATTTTTATTTATCAAATTAAAAAAAGAAAAAAAGTACATTAGCCCTCACTGGGGCTTCTCATCTCCTTTGGTCGCTGCGTCGGCGATCTGGCGCTGGAGGGACGCTACTTGCCCCTCCAACTCGCTGATGGCCCGACGCAGGACCTCTATCTTTCTCGTTGAAACGGCCAGGTATTGCTCGGCCGCCTTGCTGAGTCGCTCATTGATTGCGAGCAACTCAGCATAAACCTCCGCATCGATGGTGACGGTTGCGCGGCGGCTGCCATGGTTGCCACTAGATCTTCCCTCGCCTCTGGAAGCCATCTCAGTGGTCAGTTCAAGCTGGATAGGTGATTAACGATGGCATTCCCCCATCCATATTTAAGGTACTCCTGGCGGGTGTTTCGATTGCCACGCACCACCATCTCAGTGGGTGGTTCACAGGAATCGAATCGGTGTTTCGGGAAGCCAACCGTAGTAAGTTTAAGGTCGTCCCAAGAGAAAATTCACAACACCCAAGGATGATTTGGATTTCGGCCGAATCTCCTTCACGACACCCCACTTGAAACCTCACGACACCCTAGCATCAATGCTACGACACCCGTGCTTAGAACTGACCACGGAGAGAATCCCCGCGACATCCCAGGGAGAATTGGATTTCGACCGAAACTCCTTCGCGACACCCCTGTTGAAAGCTCACGACACCCTAGCTTTAAGGCGACAACACCCGTGCTTAGAACTGATCACGGAGAGAACCCCCGCGACACCCCTTGTTGAATTTGGCCAAATGCTACGACACTCGTGCTTAGAACTGACTGCGCGGACAATCCCCGCGACACCCCAGGGAGATTTGGATTTCAGCTCACGACACCCTAGCTTTAAGGCGACGACACCCGTGCATTAACAGTGAGAACCCACATTAATCACCTTTTCAGGGGTGTCATCCCCTTAAAGCTAGGGTTTCATGAGATTTCAATTGGGGTGTCATAAAGGAGTTTCGGCCGAATTCGACAAGGGTGTCGCGGGGGTTCTCTCCGTGATCAGTTCTAAGCACGGGTGTCGTTGCCTTAAAGCTAAGATGTCGTGAGCTTTCAACAGGGGTGTCGTGAAGGAGTTTCGGCCGAAATCCAAATCATCCTTGGGTGTTGTGAATTTTCTCTTGGGACGACGTTAAACTTACGACGGTTGGCTTCCCGAAACTCTGTTATGTTCCCCATCCCTCGAAACTCAACGTGGGGGGGGGGCGGGGTGGCGCACCGATTCGATTCCTGTGAACCACCCACTGAGATGGTGGCGCGTGGCAATCGAAACACCCGCCAGGAGTATCTTAAATATGGATGGGGAATGCCATCGTTAATCACCTTTCCAGCTTGAACTGACCACTGAGATGGCTTCCAGAGGTGAGGGAAGATCTAGTGGCAACCATTGCAGCCGCCGCGCAACCGTCACCATCGATGCGGAGGTTTATGCTGAGTCGCTCGCAATCAACGAGCGACTCAGCAAGGCAGCCGAGCAATACCTGGCCATTTCCACAAAAGAGATAGACGTCCTGCGTCGGGCCATCAGCCACCTGGAGGGGCAAGTAGCATCCCTCCAGCGCCAGATCGCCGATGTAGCGACCGAAGGAGACAAGCCCCAGTGAGGGCTAATGTACTTTTTTTTTTGATAAATAAAATTAAATTTTAGTAACTTGGTTGTTGCGGGCCTTCTCGCCGTGGTCAGTTCTAAGCACGGGTGTCGTCAGACGAGAGCTAGGGTGTCGTCAATTTTCAACTGGGGTGTCGCGAACGACGACAGCACCGACTCAGGCTGTTAACGACACCCCAGTTCTCATCTTACGACACCCTAGCTTTTAGGCGACGACACCGATTACGTGACTGTTAAAGTGGGGTGTCGCGGGGATTGTTCTCCATACGGGGTGTCGCGGGCCTGCTCTCCAGCGTCGTTTATCATCACGACACACCCTTTATAGCATTTAAAGACACCCCATAGAACAAACTACGACACCCCGGAAAGCAACATACGAAGATCGCAAAGGTTATAAGCATGGGTGTCGTAGCGTTGTAACTACGGTGTCGCGAGGCTTTTCTCCAGCTTTCGTTTGGAGCACGGGTGTCCTAGGCCTGTAACTACGGTGTCTTAACAGTATATCAGGGGTTTCATGAGGTATAACATACTAGTTAAAAGAGTATGACATTCGTGCTTACAAAATAGTTATGACTCTCAGAATGTCATAACTATTTTGTTCTAAGGAAGTTACTCGCGCATTAAATGGTTTGGTCACGCATTAACTAACTCTAACCAGAAAAAACCTGTTGGTGTAATAAAGGAGCTTTACAAAGAAGTGGGAAGAAAGACTTTTTACTTTGTGCTGCGGATGACATTTCCTCCAGAAGTTTTTGTACACAGACTCCAGTAGCCAGGTTTTCCAGCCTCGAAGCTGAAATATTTTCGTTCGACCGAGGAAGAAGGAGAGTTCTTCTGGCACAGATGAAATCCAACGTAAAATAGAGCTAGGATGGAGGGAAAGGGTATTTTCGTTCGTATGCTAATTTTAAAAAAAAGCGAACTGCTTTAAATGGCCGTCACGTTCAGAACGTAACATCAAAGCAAAGCCATACCGCCCGGCAGGTAGTCCACGTAGGAGCCACATAGACCAATCAGAAGACGCGGTGCAGCCCACGTAGGTCTTGCTGCACCGGGGGCGGTGTACAAAGTGTTTTCCGTCTTTATATATTTTTTACAAAAAGACTGGGATTTCCTGGACACTCTACTCTAGTAGCTAAATTGAGCATTGGATGATGATATTGGCCTCTCTTTGCCATCATGGTGTTGCTGCAGATCATCTGCAACTGAAGCCTAACGTACGGCAGTTACTAAATCACGTTTGCAAAAGGGTTTCCATATGTCAATAAGCTTTTGCCCCCGTTGTATTTCTGGGACGCAAATTGGTCATAAGAGACTTGAACAAAGAGGTTTAACTATGCTCGAATATGCTAACAGGTACCCCCTATAAGATACAACAAGACTAGTTTTCTATCTTTCGCAAAACAACAACAACATATCAGAAGCATCAAAGAAGCAGAACACAGCCCAAGAGCATCATCAAGGACGTAGGAACGCCCAGCTTGTTCCCGTGGTCATAGTAACAGTATTCACCATTATCAGCTTCCAGGTGTTCCAAAACATTGAAGTCCCCTGGGTGAGAACAGATAAAATCGAATAAAGATATGTCCCCATAACCTGGCAAATTCCTTTCCTGTGCTTATGAATGAGGAGTCGGGATCATGTCTCACCTCTCCTGTTGGTATAACCACATCCAGTGGTGAGAGCGTCCTCCACGTTTTGAACAGATGCACCATTGTAGAATTGGAAATTGTAAACTATGTTATCCACGCATTGGAGCACAAGCTTTGTCTCAACCAGGCATGGCCCATCGCAGTACTGCTCAGTTGCCTCTGGAGGGACATTGATGGTCCCTGCCACGCTTAGTCTATATGATTCTTGGCAGCTGCTGTAAACCTTTTGCGTTCCATGCAGAATTCATTCAGAGAGGGAGATCATTAATTAGCAGTTAGCATGAACAAAAGTTTTCAACTCTTCTAAATCATCTGAAACTCTAATTAAATCCTTGAGGATTCACTTCCAGTTTTTGTAATCAAGTTAGACTTTGCATCTAATTTGCATGCCCAAATTAAGTTAGGCATCGCCTTAAAACATACGTGCGTATGATTAATTATGTTCTGTACTTACATAGAGATCGTTGAAGCATGTTAGTGCTCTCGCAACACCGTCGACTGGTTCTTGGTCTGCATGATTCCATAGCAATCAGATAATTTAAACATTGTCTACAGAGGCAAAAAAAAAAAAAAAAAAAGATCATAATAATTCAAGATGGCATGAAGTTAGTCCACAACAACAACGTTGGAATAATTTCACCGGATCAGACACCGCAATGGACTAAAGATGCTTTAGCTTAGTGCATTGTAATAGTAAAAGCCGATTTTATTAATGAAAAATGATGGGAGTTTCATAATGACCTTTTATTTTCCACTTTATTACGGGGAAAAAGTTATATTTTTCTATTTTTATTTAAACGCAGGAGAAAGCGGAGAGTGAATAAAATCTCTTCGTATGGATGAGAATTAATGCTGATAATTTATCGAACCATCATTAATTATATGACTCTGAAACTCTCAAGTTAATACACTAATTATATAACTCTCGATCTTCTTTATTAATGCTATTAATCATGTGACTCTTCATCTGTTCCAGTAATGGATGATCATCTCAAGATGATTATAAGTAGCCCCATACCAAGAATATCAACAACACACAACTACATATCCATAGCATCTGTACACTCTTGAGAGTTTCCAATCAAGAAAAGATGTTCTTTGTGGTGGAACTTTGGGCTTAAAACACCAATGCAGAGTTTGATTTAAGCTCTACGATGAAGCTGTCGGCCTGTTGTTTCCTAAAGGAAACAAAGCTAAAGACAAATTTTGCTGCATCGGTTCATATATGGACTTTCTAATTTGTCTCATGTGTGTTTCATCTCTCTTGTAGTTTCAGAAGTTTTATTGTAATTTCAATTTCAAATCTAATTTGGTTCTCTTTGACCAACACTTTTATTCAAGAGAAAAAAATCTTGGCATGGTGACCATATGTCCATGTTTTTAATCACATGCAAGTGAGAGAGAGAAAAGAGAATTAACAAAACTGTAATTTGGAAGGCAACATGCATACCTGACTTGCAAGTAGTAATATACAAGCAAAGCAGAGCTAAGAGGAAGCAGCTAAGGGTTGGAGTGGAAGCCATTGGAGAAGGGCCTTCAGCACTCCCAATAATGTTAAGAGAGATGGATGGTGCTTGGACTTAGAAGTCGTTTTACTCACTAATTTGTTTCACATGGAAATATTCATTCTTTTGCTGCAGTCTCCCGGTCTCTATCCTTCCTCCTTTCTGGTGCATGGGCCAACCAATTCATCCCAAGATGACCAACATGCCCCTCATAGCATTATTTTGAATCTTTGATTTGATATTTACTTTATGCCTCTGCGTGATCATTGATGGACACAGTAATCAAATGATCTTGATGAATAGTTGGATCATAAATAACAGGGATTGGGAACAAAGGACTGGAATAAATTCTACTCGGAATAATGAACGGAATAAATTTAAGATGGGGATACTTTGGTACCTTGGCATGGCCTGGGGCGTGGCTTTAGATTTGGTGGCTGCCTCCTGCTCCTAATGGAAGCGGAGGATGAGATTTGGTGGGAAAAAATGGCCAACCTCCGCCGGCTTCCATCATGCGGCTTTCAAGCGTCCGAGGGCTGGAATTAGCTCTGGTGGGTGAACAGCGGACGACCTCTTATGACATGATTCCTCCTAGCCCTCAGGTGAGATCTATTGGGGTTAATTGTTGGTGTGAACCCCTGTTCGTCCAACGGATCCTCACCCGCCATTGTTGACGGAGGAAGGGGGGCGCCGCCCCCT
The DNA here is from genome assembly GCA_900491605.1 of Calamus simplicifolius. NCBI lineage: Eukaryota > Viridiplantae > Streptophyta > Magnoliopsida > Arecales > Arecaceae > Calamus > Calamus simplicifolius. The sequence continues at coordinate 168,850 of UESW01004256.1, forward strand.
TCCTCCGCCTTTGTGACGGCTGCGGCAAGGGGGTGCCGCAGCCAGTCAAGGAAGGGGGCACCGACGCGCTCCCTTCACATGGGTACAGGGGAGGGGATAACCCTCCCCTCGTTACTATTTAAGGAGGGGGGAGCACCCCTCCTTCTCCATGAGCTCTCCCCTGGTGCTGGCAACAGGTAAGGAGAATTACAGAGAGATTGAGAGAGAGTGACAGAGAGAAAGGAAGAGAACCAAGCCGGTTCACGGCTTGGTTCGGGCCCGGCGGAGTGCCCGATGCCTCGCCGGGCCTGGGCATCGGCCAGGAGGCCTCACCGGCGGCTGGCGACCATCCGGTGAGGATCCGGCCGGTCGTGGTGGCCGGTCGTGCCACCGGCGCGGTTCCAAGCCGCGGACGATCGAAAGAGAGAAGAAGAGAAATTGAGGAAGAAAGAGAGGGAGAGGGAGGCGGCCGCGGTGGCGGCCGGCTTGGGCCCGGTCGTCGGCAGCCGGACCGTCCAGGAATTGGCCGGCGGCGGCCAGGGCCGCCAGCATGGTTCCCTCCCCTGTTCGGGTGAAACAGGGGAGGCGGGAGGAGGGAGATAGCTCAGCGGGCCGGGCCGTCCCCCTTTGGGTCCTATTGGGCCGGCTCTCGAACTATTTTGGGGCTGTATTTTGGGTCATGTATTGGGTCGGGAATGAGAAAATAAAAATATGGCCCGATTCGGCGTTGATTCTAGTTTCTCGGGATATTTTTATTTCCCCATTCGGGCTTATATATGGAGAGATATTCGAGCCCAAAGTTGGGCCCAGGATTGGACAGGGTAGACCTTAGGGGATGCTGCATTGTTCCAATTTTTGAGATTTAATTGTGGAAATTAATGCTGTAGGTAACGGATGTCCACATAGCTGATTTACAGTTTGGAATTAGCGTACTGAGGTAAGTAAGCATTTATTATAATTTTTATAATTTATTAGAATATAAAAATTATGGATATATTATTATTTGGAAAAAATGAGACAAAATGAAATTTTGTTATACAATTGGGTATCTGCTATAATTATATGTGATTACTGATATTTTGCAAAGTAATGGATTATAAATGCAAAAATTGAATGATGTGATTATTTTGGCTTTGCAAAAATATAATGGTATTATTGATGTATTTTATGCTATGAATGTACAAACCACTGTATATATGATATGAGGAGCTTATGCTCATGATGATGCATGATGTGCTACATGCAAATATGATGATGATATGTGTCACCGCGGTTCTCATATGATGTGAAACGATATGAAATGCCGAAGATACGGGACCCACCTCTACAGAGGGAGATATGTGGAGGACACACATCTAGAGGATGTGATGTGATTGATATATTGCATAACGCACACACATCTAGAGGATGTGTTGTGATTGATGATGATATATGGCATAACGCTGGTACCAGGACCCTTCCTTTAGGGGACATTAAAGAGTGATGCACCAGATGGGTGTTGTAGGCCGTGGGACACATAAGAAAATAATAATTATATGAATACAGTGGGTTTGTTTACATTGCATATTTCATCATTTATTGTATAATTAAGCTTCCAAAATTATTTGAGCTGATGATATACATGTTTTGATAACATGATGAATGTATTTGAAATTGGAAGTTTTATACATGAAAATGTGGTTTGATAATATCTTGACGAAATGATTATATAATAGTAGGCTTACTTATTGAGTGTAAGCTCATATAAATCTTACAATATTTTTCAGAGCCACAGGACTGAAGAATGGGATCTGGGGTAGTTGGAGCTTCATTCAGAGGAAACTAAGATCCAACATTTTGTTGTAACCCTAGTGACTTATGTATGATGGGCATGTAGCCTAAAACCTATGATTATGATTTGTATTAAGAACCATTTAAATTGGACGATATATAGTTATTAAATGTTATGTTTCGGGACGCCTTGCATGCCAGGCATGCGGCGGGTTGCCACCCCTAGATCCAATATAGGGTCTGGGGCATGTCAGCTTCTGTGGTATCAGAGCCTAGGTTTGACCTTAGGGACAACATAACATGACACTAGGCAAACAGTAGGATGACACTGGGAGGGTAACAACTCTAAGAAGATATAATTTTTCTAATAAATATGTTTTGAAAACTTAAGGGTTGTAAAGATATTGATTGGAACCAAACTTGGCAGGGAATAGTCATGCCTCATCACACTAGAAGTATGCGACAAGTTGAAGGTTCCCAGGCTGGTAACTCTGGCCAGCAGGGAGGCCAGCAAACTTCTGGAGGTTCTGGTTCCATCAATGTGGCTGTAATGGCAGCAACAGCGCCAGACTGAGATACTTCAGGCCCTGGTGGAAATGGTGCAGGCTATGCAGCAGCAGATCCAACAAGTGGTGCCTGCTCAGCCCATCCCTCCTACTCAGCAAAACCCACAAGTCGAACCTGAACCACCAGTCCAGCCTGCTCTGCCGCAACCCTGGCAAGGAGGGGTCGGAGCTTTGCTGAGTTTAAGAGCTTAGCCCCTGCTCCCTTCTCTGGATCCACCAACCCCGCTGATGCTGAGGGATGGATGAGGGAGATGGAGAAGGCCTTCATGGCCCATGGTAGCCAGAGGAGGAGCGGATTAGATTTTCCACCTACCTCCTTCAAGGGGAGGCATATGATTGGTGGTTGCATATGGAGCAGCGATTGGGTGGACAGCTGTTTCCTGGAGGGAGTTCAAGGAGACCTTTTTCAACAAATACTTTCCCAGTAGTGTGCAAAGGCAGATGGAGTCGGAGTTTCTGGAGCTGGAACAGAAGAATCTCTCTGTGGCCCAGTACGAAGCCGAGTTCACTAGGCTAGCCCGGTTTGCTCCGGAAATAGTGACCACTGAGAGAGCCAAGATCACCAGGTTCACTGAAGGATTGCGACCCAAACTAAGGCAAGCAGTCAATGCATTTGAACTCTCCACATATTGTGCTGTAGTGAGCAAAGCCCTGGTGATCGAAAGAGACATGAATAGAAACCAGAAGGAGTGGGAGCTAAAGAGGAAGAGGAAGGGGTCTCCTTCGGGCCAGTCTTCGGGGCAGGCTAAGAAGAAAGATACATATCAGCCCCCCACAGGACCGAAGGGTAAGGAGACCCGTTGCCCTCACTGCGGGAACTTCCACCCGGGCAGGCAGTGCCGTGGGCCGAGAGGTGCCTGCTTCATATGTGGGAAAGTGGATCACAAGATGGCCACTTGTCCCCTTCGAGGGAGCAGCTGTCTTCTCCAAATCTTGGGATGAACCAGCCGCAGCAGCCGAGGACCCAGGGAAGGGTCTTCACCTCACCCAACAGGATGCTGCCGCTTCAAACTCCGTTGTGGCAGGTATACCTGTTACCTAAGTACCCCTTTAAGATATTTTGTTCATATGCGATATAATATATTGATCATGAAAGATAAATAGGATCAGCTATATGACATCTAAGACAACTAAACTTTGTGATCAGGGACAATTAAAGTAGGCAACACTTATGCTCAGACTTTAGTAGATCCGGGTGCCACGCATTCGTTTATATCTGATGTTTATCTTGCCAATAATGCATCGTTGACACCCGTTCCCCTAGAACAAGAGTTGCTCATTGCATTCCCAAATGGAGATGTTATGAGGGTGGAGTCTGTATGCAGATCCTGCCAGATCAACGTGGGTGGACAAGAGGCTGGAGGCTGATCTAATCGTCCTTCCACTAAAGTCCTTTGATGTTATCCTTGGGATGGACTGGTTGGCCTCCTATCATGCTTCGGTAGACTGTTTCAGGAAAATGGTGATCTTCAAAATCCCTAATCAGCCTGAATTCAGTTTTACTGGAAGCCAGGAACACCTGGCTTCGGTGTTTGTATCAGCACTGCGGGCTGCCAAATACTTGATGAAGGGTGGCCAAGGGTTTCTTGCTGTGGTCAAGGACCTTCAGCAGGAAGAGGTGAAGTTGGAGGATATTCCAGTGGCTATGGAGTTTCCTGACGTCTTCCCGGATGATTTGACCGAATTGCCTCCAGACCGGGAAGTGGAGTTCACCATTGATTTGGTCCCTGGCACTGGACCTATATCCAAGGCCCCTTATCGTATGGCCCCAGCTGAACTAAAAGAGTTGAAGAACCAATTGCAAGAGCTCCTAGACCGGGGATTTATCAGACCGAGTGTCTCTCCTTGGGGTGCTCCAGTATTATTTGTCAAAAAGAAGGATGGGAGTCTTCGGCTCTGCATTGATTACCGAGAAATCAATAAGGTAACAGTGCGGAACAAGTATCCCTTGCCGAGGATCGATGATCTGTTCGATCAACTCCAAGGAGCTCGGGTATTCTCGAAGATTGACCTTCGGTCAGGATACCATCAACTCAAGGTCCAGGCTGGAGATGTGCCTAAGACAGCATTCAGGACTAGGTATGGCCACTACGAGTTCTTGGTGATGCCGTTTGGGTTAACTAATGCCCCGGCAGCATTCATGGACTTGATGAACAGAATCTTTAAGCCATACTTAGACCAGTTTGTGGTGGTGTTCATTGATGACATCCTGGTGTATTCTAAAAGCCAGGAGGAGCATATGGACCACCTGAAGATTGTTCTGCAAACCCTTCGGAGAAAAAGCTTTATGCCAAGTTGCAGAAATGTGACTTCTGGTTGAGCCAAGTATCATTCTTGGGTCACGTAATATCTAAAAATGGCATAACTGTGGACCCAAAGAAGATTGAGGCAGTTGTAAATTGGAGTCGACCTTCCAATGTATCTGAAGTCAGAAGCTTCGTGGGGCTGGCTGGATATTATCGCAGATTCGTGGAGGGCTTTTCTCGCATTGCTCTACCCCTGACTCGCTTGACCCAAAAGCAAGCGAAGTTTGACTGGACTGAGGAGTGTGAGAGAAGTTTCCAGGAGCTGAAACAACGCCTAGTGTCAGCCCCCGTCCTTACCCTTCCGTCAGGATCTGGAGGATTCACTCTATACACGGATGCTTCTCGGAAGGGATTGGGATGTGTTCTGATGCAAAATGAGAAGGTGATAGCTTATGCCTCCAGACAGCTAAAGCCATACGAGCAAAATTATCCTACTCATGACCTGGAGTTGGCTGCTGTAATTTTTGCCTTAAAGATCTGGCGGCATTATCTATATGGAGAAGCATGTGATGTGTACACAGACCACAAAAGTCTGAAGTACATCTTCACTCAGAAGGAGTTAAACTTGAGGCAAAGGAGGTGGATGGAGCTACTAAAAGATTATGACCTGAACCTGCACTATCATCCAGGGAAGGCCAATGTGGTAGCTGATGCCTTGAGTAGGAAGTCCTCCTCGGAGTTAGCTTCTATGATCACCTCTCAGCCTCACATCCAGAGGGATCTTGAGAAGCTGGAGGTTGGATTGCGAGTACAACGGTCCGATGGGCTTGTAGCAGCACTTGTACTCCAACCAACTCTGTTAGACAGGATCAAGTCCTCCCAGAAAGAAGACTTGGACCTGCAAAAGATTAAAGAAGCCGTGAAGTCAGGGGTTCAGAATGAATTTACTATAATGGAGGATGGATCCCTGAGATTTGATGGTAGGCTCTGTGTGCCAAATGTGGTGGAACTAAGAGCAGAGATTCTGAAGGAGGCCCACTATTCTCCTTACACGGTGCACCCAGGAGGTACCAAGATGTACAAAGACCTAAAGGAAAACTTTTGGTGGAAAGGAATGAAGAGCGAGATTGCTCAGTATGTAGCCAAATGTTTGGTATGTCAGCAAGTGAAGGCTGAGCATCAAAGGCCTGCGGGACCCCTTCAATCTCTGATGATTCCACAATGGAAATGGGAGAAGATCACTATGGACTTCGTGACTGGTCTGCCTAAGACCCCTCGGAACAATGATGCGGTATGGGTCATTGTAGACAGATTGACGAAGTCAGCCCATTTCCTGCCATTCAGAGTTGGGATCTCCAGTGAGAGATTGGCCAACATGTATATTGAGCAAATTGTGAAGCTTCATGGTATTCCCATCTATTGTATCAGATAGGGATACTAGGTTTGTGTCCCAATTCTGGAAGAGTCTTCATAGAGCTCTGGGGACCAAATTGAACTTCAGCACAGCCTTCCATCCCCAGACAGATGGGCAGTCTGAGAGAACCATACAGACCCTGGAGGACATGTTGCGAGCCTGTGTGATGGACTTGGGTGGTGCTTGGGACAACCACTTATCTTTAGTGGAATTTGCTTACAATAACAGCTACCAGGCCAGTATCCAGATGGCTCCATTTGAGGCCTTGTATGGTAGAAAATGCAGATCTCCCTTATGTTGGGATGATGTGGGGGAGAGAAAATTGTTGGGCCCTGAGCTGATTCGACAGACAGTAGAGAAGGTACAACTGATCAAGGGACGACTCCGCACAGCTCAGAGCCGACAGAAGAGCTATGCTGATGTGAGAAGAAGGGAGCTAGAATTTCAAATTGGAGATCATGTCTTCTTGAAGATATCACCAACCAAAAATGTGATGAGATTTGGGATTAGAGGTAAACTGAGTCCACGATACATTGGACCATTTGAGATTCTGAGCAAAGTAGGGGAGGTGGCTTATAGCCTGGCATTACCTCCGGCACTCTCTGGGGTACACAATGTATTTCATGTATCTATGTTGAGAAAGTACATTCCTGACCCCAGCCATGTGATACAGTTTGAGCCCATGCAGTTAAGGAAGGATCTAACGTATGAGGAGCATCCTGTGCGTATTGTGGACCGCAAGGATCAAGTTTTAAGACGGCGTAGCATTCCTTATGTCAAGGTTCAGTGGAGTAACCATTCTGAGAGGGAAGCTACTTGGGAGCTTGAGGAAGAAATTAAAAAAAATATCCTCAATTGTTTGTAACATAGCATATGTAATTGGAAAGAAGATTAATCATATGATCAAAGCGTTGGATTCTAAATGTTATTTGAAGTACACCAATTTCGAGGCCAAAATTTTTATAAGGAGGGAAGAATGTGAACCCCTGTTCGACGGATCCTCCATGGTGAGGATCTGCCATTGTTGACGGAGGAAGGGGGCGCCGCCCCCTTCCTCCGCCTTTGTTGACGGCTGCGGCAAGGGGGTGCCGCAGCCAGTCAAGGAAGGGGGGCGCCGACGCCCCCTTCACATGGGTACAGGGGAGGGGATAACCCTCCCTCACTATTTAAGGAGGGGGAGCACCCCTCCTTCTCCACGAGTTCTCCCCCGGCGCGGCCATAGGTAAGGAGAATTACAGAGAGATTGAGAGAGAGAGACAGAGAGAAAGGGAGAGAACCAAGCCGGTTCACGGCTTGGTTCGGGCCCGGCGGAGTGCCGATGCCTCGCCGGGCCTGGGCGTCGGCCAGGAGGCCTCACCGGCGGCTGGCGACCGTCCGGTGAGGATCCGGCCGGCCGTGGTGGGTGGTTCCAAGCTGCGGACGATCGAAAGAGAGGAGAGAAATTGAGGGAGAAAGAGAGAGAGAGGGAGGCGGCGCGACGGCTTGGGCCCGGTCGCCGGCAGCGGACCGCCAGGAATTGGCCGGCGGTGGCCCTGCCGCCGGCATGGCTCCCTCCCCTGTTCGGGTGAAACAGGGGAGGCGGGAGGAGGGAGACGGCTCAGCGGGCCGGGCCGTCCCCCTTTGGGCCTATTGGGCCGGCTCTTGAGCTGTTTTGGGGCTGCATTTTGGGCATGTATTGGGCCGAGAATGGAGAAATAAAAATATGGCCGATTCAGTTGATTCTAGTTTCTCGGGATATTTTTTTTTCCCATTCGGGCTTATATATGGAGAGATATTCGAGCCCAAAGTTGGGCCCAGGATTAGACTGGGTAGACCTTAGGGGATGCTGCATTGTTCCAATTTTTGAGATTTAATTGTGGAAATTAATGCTGTAGGTAACCGATGTCCACATAGCTGATTTACAGTTTGGAATTAGCGTACTGAGGTAAGTAAGCCATTTATTATAATTTTCATAATTTATTAGAATATAAAAATTATGGATATATTACATTATTTGGAAAAAATGAGACAAAATGGAATTTTGTTATACAATTGGGTATCTGCTATAATTATATGTGATTACTGATATTTTGCAAAGTAATGGATTATAAATGTGCAAAAATTGAATGATGTGATTATTTTGGCTTTGCAAAAATATAATGGTATTATTGATGTATTTTATGCTATGAATGTACAAACCACTGTATATATGATATGAGGAGCTTATGCTCATGATGATGCATGATGTGCTACATGCAAATATGATGATGATATGTGTCGCGGGTTCTCATATGATGTGAAACGATGTGAAATGCCGAGAGATACGGGACCCACCTCTACAGGGGAAGATATGTGGAGGACACACATCTAGAGGGTGTGATGTGATTGATATATTGCATAACGCACACACATCTAGAGGATGTGTTGTGATTGATTATGATATATGGCATAACACTGGTACCAGGACCCTTCCTCTTAGGGGACATTAAAGAGTGATGCACCAGATGGGTGTTGTAGGGCCATGGGACACATAAGGGAATACAGTGGGTTTGTTTACATTGCATATTTCAGCATTTATTGTATAATTAAGCTTCCAAAATTATTTGAGCTGATGATATACATGTTTTGATAACATGATGAATGTATTTGAAATTGGAAGTTTTATACATGAAAATGTGGTTTGATAATATCTTGACGAAATGATTATATAATAGTAGGCTTACTTATTGAGTGTAAGCTCATATAAATCTTACAATGTTTTTCAGAGCCACAGGACTGAAGAATGGGATCTGGGGTAGTTGGAGCTTCATTCAGAGGAAACTAAGATCCAACATTTTGTTGTAACCCCAGTGACTTATGTATGATGGGCATGTAGCCTAAAACCTATGATTATGATTTGTATTAAGAAATTTAAATTGGACGATATATAGTTATTAAATGTTATATTTCGGACGCCTTGCATGCCAGGCATACGACGGGTTGCCACCCTAGATCCAATATAGGGTCTGGGGCGTGACAGTTGGCGTACTGATTTTGGGTATGCATTCAGTGCATAGTTTTGCTGAAAGTTCTTCTGTTCTTGGTTTCTCACCGGTTTAGGACATGCACCATGCTAGATTTCAGGACCCCAAGATAATAACTTAATCTTTTGAGAGAAAGAAGTGAAGAGGTCTTTGGAACCGTTTCGTTAATCAACATGGTGATTTCTTGATGATTAGATCATTGGTAATCTAACATTACTTCAATTGGTACGAAATATTTTAATAATCAACAATAACATGTGATCATAAATCACTTGATATACCATTAGAACGAAGGATCATCATGTATGCAACAACAGTTATATATTTAAAAATTTATTTGTATAATATATAATATATATACATATATATATATATAATATATATATTATATATAATATTAGAGGTATATTTAGCTACATTGGAATATAGCGAAGTTCGAAATTTGATCATTTTTTTCACTCTTGGATATCTTAAAATTACTCCACTTTTTTTCTTTCTGATCTTTGGGATTCGTAAACTGTGTGGATCAAATAATGAAGGAGGTGATCAAATATAGACTTGACTACATTCGAATATAACCAAATCTACCTTATAATATTAATATAATTCTATTATTAATATTATAATATATTATTTTAATATAATATTATTAATGTAATATTAATAGTAATATATTACACTTCTTATAATAATTAATAGTATATAATTATAATATTATATTTGTTAATATATATTTATTATATAATATTTATATATTATAAATAATATATTAAGTTATATTATTATAATATAAAGGAGAGAGATCGATAAATGTAGGGACAAAATTGTTTATGAATTTTAACACATCATCATCATCATGTCGATCCAACTTTCCCACCCATTGGGTTGGATTAAGTTTACTTTCTTAGATAGTGATCTTAATCCCTTGATGATCATAAAACACTATAACATTGAGGATAGTAAAGAAAATAATTCTATTATCATCTTAACATCACCTATCATATTTAAATGTTACCCCATACCAAACACCACCTAGCTTTGTAGCTTGGGTATAGATCAATTCTAAAGTTGTTCAACGAGTCACTCATCAACCCAAAACTCAATCCTAATAACTTTAATAACAATAATAATTAATCTATTTGGGACTAGCTACATGGATCTTTTTTCCTTTATTCCACTATTTAATTAGTTTATCTCTATCTTTTTACGAAAGTTTCTACACATATGTATATGTGTGTATATATATATATATATATATATATATATATATATATATATATATATATATATATATATATATATATATATATGTGTGTGTGTGTGTGTGTGTGTGTGTGTGTGTGTGTGTGTATAGAATAATGATAAAAATGAGTCAAAATAATAATATAAATAATTGGTTTGAGCCTTGTTTTTTTTAGGGGGTCGGCGTTCAAACTAGAATGGGATAAATTAAGTGAAAATTTAGACCCAAAACTTGATGAGCTCAGCTGTGGTGAAAGCTAGGTCCAAGACCAACCCAATCAATGTTCCTCGCCTGCCCCTTCCCCTACCGAAATATATTTTGATAAAAAGGGATAATGGTGCTCCAACCGTTACTCTTGAATAAAAATAAAAGGAAATGCAATACGTACCGCTTCTAAAGACCATGCTGGAAGACGCAAGTGGAACGGACCTAGGTATGTAGTTTAGTTATGTTTGGTTTGTGATTCAGAAAATTATTTTTAAAAATATAAATTATATTAAAATTTTAAGTTGTATTATGTTGATTTTTAGTATTCAAAAATATGTTTGGTTAGTGTTTTTAAAATATTTTTTCAAAGAAAGACAACAGTAAATCGCGTGGAAAAGGTAACGAAAAGAAGAAAGAAGGTGAATCAGCGAGTTTCAGACATTTTGAGGATGAAAGATAAAATCTTGAAACGTTTGAGATGATGTGACGCCCCAGACCCAATGTGGGATCCAGAGGTGGTAACTCGCTGCATGCCTGGCATGCAAGGCATCCTATAACAATCCAATTTATTCAAGAAAGGATAATACCACTATGTCATTCAGAGTCAAATATTTTAGTACAAGTCATAATTATGAGTTTTGGGCTATATGCCCATTATACATAAATCAATGTGGTTACAACAAAATGTTGGATCTTAATTTCCGCTGATAGAAGCTCTAACTATCCCAAATCCTATTCTTCTGTCTTGTGGCTCTAAAAATATTGTGAGATTTATATGAGCTCATACTCAATAAGTAAGCCTACTATCATATAATATAATCATTTCATCATTTCAAGATATTATCAAATCACATTTCCATGTATAAAACTTCCAATTTCAAATATATTCATCATGTTATCAAACATGCATGTCATCAGCTCAAATAATTTTAGAATTTTAATTATAGAATAAATGCCGAAATATGCAATATAAATAAACCCACTATATTCATATTATTATTTTCTTATATGTCCCACCGCCCTACAATACCCATCTGGTGTATACTCTTTAATGTCCCCTAAGAGGAAGGGTCCTGGTATCAGCGTTATGCCATATATCATAATCAATCACAACACATCCTCTAGATGTGTGTGCGTTATGCCATATATCAATCACATCACATCCTCTAGATATGTGTCCTCCATATATCTCTCCCTATGGAGATGGGTCCCATATCTCTTGGCATTTCACATCGTTTTACATCATATGAGAACCGTGGCGACACATATCATCATCATATTTGCATGTACCACATCATGCATCATCATGAGCATAAGCTCCTATGTCACATATACAGTAGTTTGTATATTCATAGCATAAAATACATCAATAGTATCAGTATATTTTGCAAGCCAAAATAATCACATCATTCAATTTTTGCATATCTATAATTTATTACTTTGCAAAATATTAGCAATCACATATAATTATAACAGATACCAATTGTATACTCATGGTACTATTTATCAAATTAAATAGCAAAATTTCATTTTATCTTATTTTTTAAATAATGCAATATATATCAATATAGCATTTAAATACATAATTTTATATTCTAATAAATTATAAAAATTATAATAAATGGCTTACTTACCTCAGTACGCTAATCCCAAACTGTAAATCAGCTATGTGGACATCTAGTTACCTACAACATTAATTTTCATAATTAAATCTTAAAAATTGGAATAATGAAGCATCCCCTAAGGTCTACCCAATTTAATCCTCGGCCCAACTTTGGGCTCGAATATCTCCCAATATATAAGCCCGAATGGGGAAAAAAATACCCCAAGACTAGAATCAACGTCGAATCGAGCCATATTTTTATTTCTCCGTTCTTGGCCCAATATAGAGCCCAAAATGCAGCCCGAAAATAGCTCATAAGTCGGCCCAAAGGGGGGGGATGGCCCAACCGGCCTGCTGAGCCGTCTCCTTCCTCTCGCCTCCCTGTTTCAGCCGAAACAAGGGGAAGCCGTACCGGCGGCCAAGGCCGCCGCCGGCCAATTTCTGGGCAGCTGCCGACGACCGGGCCATAGCTGGCTACCGTCGCGGCCGCCTCTCCCTCTCTTTCTCCTCTCTTCTTTCCCCTTTTCCCCTTTTTCTCTCCCTCACTGTCCGCGGCACACGACTTGTGCCGATGGCACGGTCGGCCACATGGCCGCCGGATCCTTACCGGACGGTCGCCCGCCGCCGATGAGGTCCACTAGCCGCCACCCAGGCCCGATGAGGCGATGGGTGCTCCGCCGGGCCCGAACTAAGCCGTGAACCGGCTTGGTTCCGCCTCCCTCTCTCTCTCTCATTCTCTCTCTGTTTCTCTCTCATTCTTCCTCTTACATGGTGGTCGACACTAGGGGGAGGAGAATGGAGGAGGGGTGCTTCCCCCTCCTTAAATCATGGCGAAGGGAGGGTTATCCCCTCCCTGTGCCCGTGTGAAGGGACGCGTCGGTGCCTCCTTCCGCCACGTCAGGTTAACAATGGCGGAGGAAGGGCGGCGCCTCCCTTCCTCCGTCAACAATGGCGGATTCTCACATGGTGAGGATCCAAGGGTTCACAGATGAAGCCGAAGAAAAATTCGCTCCGACGTTTTTCAACTTTATTCGAATTTTTAGAATCATTTTGAAAAAATGCTTTTGAAAATGGTTCAACCAAACGAGTTTTTTATGGGGTTGAATTTTTTATTTTTAAAAATAAAAAAATCAACCCAAATCTACTGCCAAACGAGTTCAAAAATGGTCATGCTGGTCGATAGAAGGCGATTTCCAGCCATTTTTTTATAATAAAAAAAATAAGGCTAATGACTAAAAATTGGCTAATTAGATGAGTTGAGTTATCTTGAGTTGAGCCTTGCTTGTTTTTTTTTCTGTAGTACAGGTACGTACTTTGTACATAGAATAAACTTTCTTGCAACCCAATCAATATTCCTGAAAAAAGAGGAACAATGTATGGTGCTCCAAATTGTTACTCTTGAATAAAAATAAAAGGAAGTGCAACCTTCCGCCACCAAAATTCAAGCATGGTCTTCCATGAATACGCGAGTGGAACGGATCTAGGTATGACCCATGACTTATTTTTTTCAAAAATGGTTGCGTTGGTTGTTAGAACCTGATTTCCAACCATTAGCATTGCTTGTTTTTTCTCTAGCACAAATAATACTTTGTCCGTAGAATAAAACTTTTCTGCAACCCACCCGGCCGGACCGGCACGCACTCCTCCCTTTGAGATAGAGAATAGAGTAAGATCCTTGTAGTTTTTTTTTTTTGGTACAAACGGGCGATCACACTACTCTAGTGCGAGTCAGCCCAGAAACATCAGAATACAATATTTGATTAAAAACAACAGGACAGGGTTCACCCTGAAACCCAGACCATAAAGCCAGCATGATGAGCAACCGCCGCCGCTACCCAGTCTGCCGCAGCATTGGCTTCTCGATAAACATATCGAATCTGGATACTGACAGGATCTCACAAGATAGCCCAAATGTCAAGGAGCAGGGGATTGGCAGGAGCTTGACCATAGTTATCCTTCTGGATCCAACAGATAACTGAAAGAGAATCTCCCTCTATGACCAGGTTCAGGACATGCAGGTCCTAATAGCATATAGCACTCCGGCCCATGCAGCATAAAGCTCAGCCAGGGGAACCGAGGAGTCAAGACTACCGAAACCTCCAGCCGCCAACAGATCTCCTCCAGGCCCTCTAATCACAAAAGCAGAGCCAGCAAGCCTCCCTTGGACACTTCCGTCAAAGTTGATTTTGACAAACCCTGGAGGGGGGCTCCCAAGAAATGAAGACCGTATGTCGGTCCACTGCCGTAGCAGCAGGGGATCCCCAGTGGCCAGGGCTGCCAAGCACAGAAGTACTACGATGACGAGAGAACTCAGCCGACAATAGCCTGGCTTTCCGAATAATACTGACAGAAGATATGGGCTTATTAGTGAAGATGAGGAGATTACAAGAGAGCCAGATATGATAAGCAGTCGCAATCCATAGGCCAATCAGCTGCTGTCTACCCTGTCGAAGAATATGCAAGAATCTGGATCTCAGAGAGCCCACTGTATCAGGTCGACAGTCATAGCCCACACTCCGCCAATCCGCCTGACTCTGGGGCAAGTAAAAATAACATGGTCAGTAGTTTTGTCCTCCTGTCCACACAGCGGGCAGATAGTCGGGATATGAAGGCCCCTACCATAGAGGTTAGAGCAGGTCGGAATGCAGTCCCACAAAAGCTTCCAAACGAAAAGCTGAATCCTGGGATGAATAGGAGTTTCCACACCCATTCGGCTGCCACTGTATGATGCGAAGGGGGTCTATACAAACTCATTAAATCCCTGGAGGGAGCCCAAGGCAAACAGGATCGACGCCATAATCTGATATCAGAAATTCCCCTGAATAATCGGAATAGCAAGGATCCGACTAGCAAGCTCCTCACCAAAAAGCCGGGTAACTGTAGAGAAGTGCTAGCCGGAGAATCTTGGGAGATCATATCCTTCACCCTCATACTATTGGGGATATCAATACTAGTGAAAGTAGGCCAACGATAGAGGGAAGGTCAGCAATCCATCTGTCATGAAGAACGTCAACAAAAAAGCCATCTCCTATCATCCATGAAGTGTTGGACATGATAATCGTAGCACGGCGACAAACCTCCTTCCAGAAGGGAGAATGCATATGGGAGGTCTGATAGTCCATAAGGGGTACCAATCACTGCATCTAGCCCGCATGAATGAACTTCAGAAACAGTATGGGTCAAGTAAAAATCGAAAAGCGTGGGCGAGCAAGTAGAGCCTCTCTCCTCACAGCTAGAGACTGAATACCAAGGCCACCTTCATGAATAGGCAGACAAACACTGTTCCAAGCAAGGAGATGGGTACCATGACCATCCTGCATAGAAGCCCACAGAAAGTCCCGAAAGCATCTCTCAATCCTTCTCAAACAGTCAAGGGGATAGCAGTATTGGAGAGGAGATGCAAAGGAAGAGAAGTCAGATCCTTGTAGTTAATATACTTATCCAGTCCAGGTTTGGATAAATGGAGTTAGAGAACTCGATGGTCAAACTAAGAATCTCTGATATATTGCCACAAATCATTTCATTAATATAACCAGCCATCCACAAAGTTAAATTTAAATGGTTGTACTCGGCATCATATTAATTAGTTTGGCCATTTATTTGGTTAAAATAGCATAGCCGAACGATTTCTTGACACTGCATTTTATAACCAGCATAGCTAAATTAGTAAAATTTTTTTGGATCGAATGTTTAATTTCATATTAATTATATAATAAAAATTTTAAATACTTATAGAGGACTAAAGATATCAAATGATATCTCCTAACCTAGCTTTTTTTGAGTAAGATTTAGATTGTTGCAAATAGTATCAGATTGGATCCAATTTATAGCCCATGTGAACTAGCTAAAAGATACTGTATTAGAAAGTTTCTGAATATTTTTACAAAATTAAGAAGCCTAAATAAATCACATTTTGGTTATCTCAAGATAAGATATACTCCGCACAGGTTGGAGATGGATTTTCATTTCGAGAGGATATTTGTGTTCATCGACGATAGACAGCAGGTGGAGATATAGGCGGAAAATATAGATATCTGCGTGTAATGACCATAGATAACAAGTGGAGACATAGGTGGAAAATATAAAATAACACTTATTATATATTAGTACGCATGTAAAAGAGAGCTCCAGCTGAAGGACTGATCCATCCAAAGCATCCAAGAAAAAAATTAGCCATTTCTTAGTAATACATTAATCTCCAGTTTGCCGCCTGTGAATCATTGTATGCCTATCTTTTCTTCTACAGCATGAGTCAAAGCAGCGAAGTAGCAAGCAGAAGCACTGGCATCCCTAGAGAGATGTATATGGGGATGGCAAGATCATTTCCATAGTTGGATGCACCCTTATAGTTTGATGCAGCCGCCAACTTTCCAGACCCACCTGAGCCATCTGCACCAATAGAAACATAGTCACAACTAATAAGGTTATTTTGGACGCAGCTTAGAACTGAGCAGATGTAGAACTGGAAGTGATCAAGCAAAGCTGGGGATCAGCTTGGTCCATCTGATCAATGGGCTACTCCTATGATCTGTTAGCTTGTTCTAGCTCAGAAAACTCAAAGCCCAGCCTATACTTTTGAAAGTCATCAATACAACAAACAACAACAACAACAACAATAAAGGCTTAATCCTAAACTACTTCTGATTGGTTACATAAATCCTTTATCTTCATTACGCTCGGACTTTCAAAACCTATCCATGATTCTTCAAATCCCAAGTGAGATCCAAATCTCCTCCACATTCATTAGACATGAAGATTGTTAATAATTTCTCTAGTATTGTTAATATAATTTCAGAACCCAAAGTAATAAAGGGTATTCATGACGGTCTAGATCATGTTTTATAGAAGTATGAGGTCAAGTCTTGGTCTTTAGTGTTTCAACAAACACAAATCCATGCATCCCAAGATATTGGCCCGCATGGATATTAATATTAGCCTACATTTTCCTATTCTAAACTAGTTTTTAAAAGATAAATCTCAAAAGCATGCTCCAAATCATCAGTTAACATCACCTCTATTTAGTACGTTGACATTTTGATAATGTCGTTTCGTATACGCTGGTTAAAATCTCACAGTACGAGCATGAAATTTTAAATGCTGAAAGAATAGCTACTGCTCCTCTTTCAAAATTTTCCCCACCTTTAATCCCAGTAATAATTACACATGATCTGGATTCCAGGCTTTCATTGTTTAGAATCTTGCACACACTCACCCTACACCCGGTTAAGGTACGTACCCCAAGTTGGAAGCCGATATCAGGCCAAAAGTCCGATCAATTATGATCGTATTTGCTTCAACATCCTCAACTCTATTTCCATACCTAATCCTGTCAACGTAAATCAGACCTTGTTGGAAGGTGGGTCAGGTCGGATCGAATCTAATTGGTTTCAGCTGATTATGGGTCTCGGTTTAACCAAGTGCATGGTTCTCAATTTTTAACAGAAGTCTCAGATTTACAGCTCTAGCTAGATGACGTTTCTGTTGATCATTAGACCCTCTCCGGTTTCCCTCCTCTAGTACAAAATATGGGGGAAGCTCACAGCCATTTCATTAATCTGCAAGGCTTTGCAAGGCACCTTTAGATTGGCCGTAAATGGTGGTGGCAATAGTTTTGGGAGGAAAATTCAGTTCAGATAGGAAACCTAAATTTAAGTAGAAGTTTTCCCTGCTGAGATTAGAACTCTCACCTCCATCACTACTAGAGGCGTCATTACCATTGTTATTATTTTGACCACATGACATTTGAAATATAGCCTGCACCCCTCGCATCAATCCTGGGTTGTAGAACTGGAAGTTTGAGAGTATGCCATCAATGCAATTGGTCACAAGCATCATTTGACCAAAACAAGGCCCTTTGCATAAACCAGGAAGAGAATTATTTTTCTGAGCTGAAATGGTGGTAATATTCCGACCCAAGCCAGTGGTGGATTTACTTGTGGCATTCGCAGTTCCATCAACATGTATTCCCATTGATGCCAGGCACCTGTTAATTACCTGTTATACAAACAACTTAAGCGTCAGCTTTGAAATTATAAGTTTACAGCATGAATGAACTCAGAAAAATTCTTTAGGTAACCGTAGATTCTTTCATTCAGGATGTTACTGACAGCGTGATTATCGAAACAAAGTGCTGCTCTAGCAACAATTTGAACTGGATCAGCTTGCTGGGCTGCATCATTGGAAAAAAAAAAAAAACAGGTTTCTTAGATAAAGTAGTATGTCTTAAATAAGTGCTTAAATTTGGTTTTTAGCTCATAGCAGTATGGACATCATAGGGTATATGTTGAAATCTTGATTGCCATTGGATAATTTAAATGAGTAGCTTTTTCTGACATTGAACCAAAACTTTTACTACACAATGTCACAAACCATATGTCATCAAAAGTAGGACTACTTCATAATAGGATCAAGGCCTACACTAACTCATGCTGCAAGACAAATGTACAAGGACCAAGAAAGTAGACTAGTAAGAAACAGACATACCTTGACAGCAGGAAGTAGCTATATAGAGCAGAGCAATAGCAACAAGCGAATGTTTTAGGGTGAGAGAAAGAGCCATTGGAGAAAGATCTGGAAGAATCGCACTTGTGGTTCTCCAGGAAGAGAGGCAGCAATATAAGCACTGAAGCCCCCACCTACCTAAACTTCACTAGAATGACCTACACACCCTTCAACAAAAATCCAACTTACACCAATGAAACTACCTCTTTTTGAATAAAAACTAGATGTTTGTCTCTCTCTGCAGCATGAATCTAATCATGGATCTTTATATCCTTGCATGGTAAAAGAAGAGTAACCAACTTGGGTTGGTGCTTATAGAATAACCAACTTGTGGGGTGGTAATATGGTCTTTTCATTGAAACAAAGTGTAGCTTTGGTCGTTTTCATTTAGAAGCGGGGATGGGTATTTGGTGTACAACAATCACCAACTTTCACTTGCTTTGGAGACTTTATCTCTAAAAAGGGCAACTTATCAAACCTAAACTAGCTTCAGCTTCTTCCCCAGAGCCCCCAAACTGATGGCACTGCATGTTTTCTGTGGGCGCGCGGATTGACCTGAATCATTTTGTGCAAGATGACTGGATCATTGGTTGGCCTGTTTCGTGTATTTTATAATTAATCATGAGTCATGCATCATGCCATTTATATATTAAGTTTTATATATTTCCCCACGTTGCTCTTCTTAATAGGCTCCCACATGGTTCTAGATGGCTGCAGGGCTACGTTATCGATCTATATTTTTTTTTTGTACTGACTACATATAATATAGAATCTAAGATTTGGATTCTTCCGGTTGTGGAGCTCTCCTTGACTCACCACACAACTTGTGTAACAACCAGACCTGTTCAAATGTAATGAATGGGATTTCTCGTACCCTTTTATTAGATCCTTCACGTACTATAATGTATCTTGTTATATCCTTTCGGTATATGCCTGGGGCCCAAAGGCTTAGTTTGTGTCATATCTCCCACGCGAGCTGAAGTTATTATCATTCACCAAACTTACGCAACAGCCGGACCTGTTAGATGTACTTGATGGGACTCCTCATACCCGTCAACTAGATCTTCCATGTACCATGGCATGTCTTCTTGGATCCTTAGGTTAGATTCCTGAGGCCCAAGAGCTTAGGTTAGACTTCTGGCTCATCTATGCAGCATCTGTTGTCACCCGAGCACCCAACGAGGACTGGGTAAGTGGTAATGCCTTTTAAGCGTAATGCTGGTCGCGCTGGTTTGAAAAGTAGCAAAGTTAGCAACCCAGTCTGGTGAACTAACTGTTACTATATGGCTATGAACTATGAAAATATAAACTGGAATCAGTCCACCAAATTACTACGGAGATCTTAGATATGTCATCATCTAATTCATCGCAGCCATTTTTAGAGACGAAGTCAGTGTTTATCATCTTTCATGGTGCACTCCAGCCAGCCTGGCCAAATAAAAGTCAAATGTAATTGGAGCCATCCAAGTTTAGTATGGATGTCCCTGAACTCTGTGACTGATTATGATGTAGGTTGACATCACAGTGCTTTATCTCCCAGAAGAGATAAACTAATGAATTTGTTTCTAATAGTGAGGAGCTTGACTGGTTTGACTAATGATTTTTCACAATGAAATACCAACTCTTGCCGCTCGCTCCAGTGGAAATTCTTGTTCACACTGAATTGCAGACCTCAACTTCACCTACTATGTCTCATAAGAGGGGCTGAAGCATGATCCTAGTTCATGGAGACAAATAAAAGATTCCAATTCAATAGATCTCCCTAGTTTTGAATTCGATAGGTCTCCCTGATCGAATGGCGAGGAACTTCCTATGGAAAGGTTTGTAAATCCCCTTTATGAATTGACAAATAGTTCGTAAATCCAAAAGAGATGCTGAATTCGGTGTTTTAAATCCAACAGATTTCAACAGAATTTCGCTTGCGAAATGGGCTTGGAGGCCTCTCCCAGTCAACTTCCTACCACTGACGCAACAACAGGATATGGTAGGCTTAAGACCCATCCCCTGTAAGGTATTGATCACCACCCCCCTTGCAAGGCTTTTGGTGGGAGGATCAGCAAAGTTTTCATCTAACCTAAAATATTCAATGGTGGTATCTCCATCGATAATCAATTACCTTACATAGCTATATCTCAATCCAATAAGCCTAAACTTACTGTTACAGGCATTGCTATGGGATGGTGAGATATAAGTGGTATAGGTTCAGACCATACTAGTATTTCGATAACAAATTTCTTGATCACCCTACTTCCTTGCCTATACAGCATATTTGGCTATCATAGTGGAGTCTGTTATAGAAGTTTGTTTCTTAGAGCCTCAAGATATTCCACCTTCACCAAGAATAAATGAATATCCACTCATAGATGCATAATTCTCTTATTTTGTAATCCAACTAGTATCAATTTATCCTTTCAAAACTATTAGATAGCTAGTATATTAAAGATCGTAATCTATGGTCTTCTTTAAGTATCTTAGGGCTTTTCTTACTGCTTTCTTGTGTTCTTCACAGGAACTAGTTAGTTCACTTAATTTTTCTATACATAGCTATATCGAATCTAGTATACATCCTAACATACATTAGACTTTCAATAACCCTAGAAATTGAGTCACAACTCCTCCTTTATTTTTCATCAGTTTGATACTTCTATCAAAAGTGTGCTTACATAAATGCAATCAAAATAATTAAATTTCTTAAGAATCTTCTCAAATACAGTGAGAGTGAGACTATGACACAATTAAGCTATTAATCTCTATCAAAGTTTTTATGCCTAAAATCACATCAACCGCACTCATGTCCTTATCAAATTTGGAGGACAAAAATTTTTAGTTTCGACCATACTTCCTTGATTGTACCAAAGATTAGCTTGTCAACATACTGACAAATTATAGCTCCTTTGCCTTTATGGAACTGGCTATATATATAATTCATTAATATGAAAACCATTTGCCAAAACAGTATTATCAAATTTTTTATGCCATTATTTCGTTGCTTGCTTCAATCTATATAATGACCTTATCAATTTATGAACCTTGGGTTCTTGACCTAGAATCACAAATCCTTCATATTATTCCATGTATACCTTTTCATTCAATTCATCATTTTAAAAGACTAATTTTATATCTATCTAGTAAATTTTTAAGTTATTAATAGAAGCAAAGGCAATAAGAACTCTACTTATGGTCATCTTTACTACCAAAGCATGGGTGTTAAAATAGTTGACATCTTCCTTTTAGGTAAACCCCTTGACCATAAATCTTGCCTTGAATTCTTTAATAATTTCATTTCTTCTAAAAATCCATTTCTAATGAACTTTGTATCAGATGGTAGATCTACCAAAGTCCATGTTTGATTGCCTATTATAGAGTCCATCTCATCATTTACTACCTCTTTCTAAAAGGCAACATCTTGATATTTCATTACCTTATTATATGACTAAAAGTTAGATTCTACATACACAAGATGATAGGAGTAGAGTTATATATCTTAACTCTAGAATCTTCTATCATGTAAATATAAAACTCTAATCTAAAGGTTTTTGGAGTTTTCATTCGCTTACTCCTCTTTGGTTCAAACTCGAAATGATCTTCTTTTGAAATATTAACATCATTTAAGTTAGGCTTCCTTCCTTTTCAAAATTCGTAAGGTATTATTCTATTCCTTGTAGTAGGAACCCGTTCAAGATGTAACATGCTCTTAATAATGTTTTACCACAGAACTCATATCCTAGATCTGAGTAGGGGAGCATGGCATTAACTATTTTTACTAATATCTGATTCTTTTTTTCAATTACACAATTTTGCTGTAGTGCATATAGTGTCGTAACTTCATGGATAATACCATGAGATTCAAAGAAAGTCATATCTTAATATTCTCCTCCCTTATGAGTTCTAAAACATTTTATTTTGACCATACAATGAACTTCTACTTCAATTTTTATAAATAAAAAATGTTTCAATGCATTATCCTTGATATGCAAAAGAAATACATAGTAATTTCTTAAAAAATCATCAATAAAACTTATAAAATACTTCTTTCTTTTAATAGTGGAAATGATGTGTAAGTCACATAGATCACTATGTACTGAATCCAAAATATTAAGACTTCTTTCTATTTTGAAAAAAAGGAGTTCTAATGACTTTAATAAGCATGCATGCCTTACATTTCTCTTTATTAATAATATTCATATGAAGTACGAGTTTTAGATTAGCCATGTTATGCATTTTTTTATAATTTACAAGACCTAATCTACTATGCCATAAATTAAAAACTCAAGCATATAAGCAAAAGCAACACTTTTATTAATATTTAATTTAAACCTTTTTGGTACATGTATCCTTTCCTAACAAAGACCCCTTCTTTGGTCAGGACAAACTCATTTGACTCAAGACAAGTTTGAACCTAAATTCGTTTAACAGATCCTTTAAAACATGTATCCTTTTTCAAAAAATATTCCTTCCCTGTTCAAAATAAATTTATCTAACTTGAATAGAAGTTTGAACCCAAACTTATTTAAAAAGCCCACCAATATAAGGTTCTTAGAAATTTCAAGAGCATAACAAACATCTATAAAGGGAAGGGTTTTTCTAGAGGTGAACTCTAATTCAACAATTTTCTTACCCTTGACTTTTGTTATCGAGGAATTTTCTATGTAAAGGATGCTACCATCTTCCACTGGTTGGATGGCCTTAAAAGCTTCTATCATTGCATACATGCTTTGTTGTACCTATATCAACCCACTAGGCATTGTCTCCTTCAAGCATATTTATTTTAAAGATGATACAATAAATTTGTCTAGTGTAACTGCCTTCTTTTTAGTGTTGACGCCAAATCACCGTCCTTGAACGTCTGCAAGCGTGCGGTCGCCTCCTCCAGCGAGCTCGGGATCCTTTGGCGAGCTTCTTGCGCCTATGGGCCTGCATACAAGTCCTGGAGGCCAAAAATTCTGGCGGGGACCCTTCGACGCTCAAGTCAGTGCCCTAAGCAACAGCCGTGAGCTTAAGTAAGCTCGAAAGAGAGAAGAAGAGAGAGGCTTAGAGCCGTGCTCTCTGTGAGCAAGAATGAGCGTTTAAGAGTATTGTTGTGATTGGAGTTACCTGGTCGGAGGTCTCTCTTACCCATTTTATAGATACTTAAAGCTTGTCAGTCTTGAGGCATGATCACTTGTCAGAGCATTAATTGATGGCAGCAACAATGGAGCTTACCTCTATGTGACGTGTCAGGCTGCAGGCCATGTCCTGTCAGAGTAGGTAGCTGCAGCTGGTTGACAGGTGCTATTTTGGTTTGGATAGCTATCGCAGGCTGCTACAGGGCGTGGCCGACCGTTACGGCGCTTGCCAGACGTGTCTCCCATGTTACCCTTTTTGGTTATCCTGCGCAGACAGTGATGGATGATAAAGTTAGTCACGTGGGCCCCAAGGTGCAGGTGCCAAGCACTATTCATGCACATGGTACTACTCACGGCCGAAGGGAGTAGGCCAAGGGGCCGAGGGAAGCTCGAGCGGCCACAGGACCAAGGCCGAGCAAGAGTTGAGGCCGAGGGGAGCTTGGCAGCTGCAGGTCCGAAGCCAAGTGCTGTGGGAGCTGAGGCCGAGACGGAAGCTCAAGAACAAGGCCGAGTGTTGACCCAATTATTGATTTTGATGATTAACAAAAGACATGAGTATATTCATTGTGTTTCTGACAAATTTGAGAAGTGTTTCGGGTATTAAGAATGTTTAATTATTCAAATGATATACAAAATCAGTTTTGAATTAAGTTTTAAATAGAAAATATTTAAGTTCAGACCTTGGAGTCGACACCTACAGTGTTTGGAGCCGATACCAGGGCGTATCAGAACATTTCTAAGTTTTCGGCACGGTTTGGAGTCGACCCCTGAAACTCTGGAGCCGACTCTAATCTGAGATACAGAGAAGTGCTTTCTGCATCAGTTTTTGGAGCCGATACTTTGAGTTCGGGAGCTGACACCTGGAGTTCGGGAGTCGGCACCTGAAATTTCTGAAGCCGACTCTAACCTGAGAATAGAGAGCATATTTTTAAGACATCGTCAGAGTCGACACCCTTAGATTCGAGAGCCAACACCTGGATGCTGCTAGCCGACACATCACTTTTCCGAAGCCGACTCCCCAACGAACTTTTTATTTCTATTTTTGGAAACCCGAGTTGGAGCCGACACCTGCAAAGTTGGAGCCGACTCCAACCTGTCAGGAACGGATTTTTAAAATGTCAGAATGGACTCCAACGGTAATATTTTTCCACCTAATCTCTAACGGCTATATTTCTTTGTGTATAGAAGCAATCCAAGTATTCTGTAACGGCTATTTTTCTCACCTAATCTTGGATTAAGAAATCTATAAAAAGGGTAACCATCCGTTTGAAAATAAGAGACTGAAAAAATCTAAAAAATCAAGTAAAAATGAGAGGAAAAATTTCAAAGAGAAATCTTTGTGTCCACACCTACTATCTGAAGAGAGATTCAAAAGAAATCCAAATCTTTCAAAGATCATTTTCGGAGGATTCACAAAGAAGAAAAGAAGAAGCTCAAAACCCCTTTCTCTTCAACTTCTCTACAATAACTTTCTGTGAAGAATCAGAGCTGAAGCTTGATTCAACCATTCAAAAGAGAAGAGGAAAAGGAAAAAAAGAAGAAAAGCCCGCATTCAAATCGCTTCAAACAGGCTTTTCTAATCCTTGTCTATTTAAATTGAATATTTGCTCATTTGAGGAGCTATTTTGTATTGTAAACCTTATTTTCAAATTATTGTTTGCTAATTCAATCAGGGGGATTGAATTAGAGGAGGTAGTATACCTCGGGACAAGCTAAGGTTAGCTTGGGTTTGGGTTGTGTGCTGGTGAGCCCGAAAAAACTGGCTGGGTTCATTATGATCCCGGGTAAAACAATAAGTTGGAGTTGTGAGCTTGTAAAACAACTCGCTGTAATCGATGGGATTATAGTGTGGACCCAAGTATTGCTTGGGAGTGGATGTAGGTGTTGGATACACCGAACCACTATAAAATCTTTGTGTTTGCCATGCATTTATCTCTATCTCTCTATCTTCTTTATTTGTGCTTAGCTTTAATTAATTCAGTTCACTTGTACCTTCATATCAATCTAATTATTTTCAAAGAGTTGATTTTTTTTTAAAGAACCCAATTCACCCCTCCTCTTGAGTTGCCATCTGGGCCAATAATTGGTATCAGAGCTTGTGCTCATTTAAATTTGATCTAACAATCAAGAGTCAAAGATCCAAATGGCAGCTCAAGTAGGATCATCTTTTTCAGAAGGTCAATCCACTAATCAACCTCCTTTATTTAATGGTACAAATTATGGTTATTGGAAAGCTAGAATAAAAATTTTTATTCAAGCACTTGACTATGAACTATGGGGCATCATAGTAAATGGTCCTCACACATCTACAATAAGAGTAGATAACATGGTGATTCCTAAGCCGAAAATGAAATGGGATGAACATGATAGGAAGTTGGCTCAGCTCAATGCTAAAGCCATGAATGTTTTGTATTGTTCTTTAGATGCTAATGAGTTTAATCGCATCTCTACTTGTATTTTCGCAAAAGAAATTTAGGATAGATTAGAAGTTACCCATGAGGGTACTAATCAAGTTAAAGAATCTAAAATTAATATTTTAGTGCATAAATATGAATTGTTTAGCATGGAACAAACTGAATCGATAACTTGCATGTACACTAGATTCACTGATATTGTGAATGGCTTGAAGAGTCTTGGCAAAATATATACTAACTCTGAATTGGTGCACAAAATTCTTAGGTCTCTTCCGAGATCATGGGAAGCCAAGGTGACTACAATTCAAGAAGCTAAAGATTTAAATGCTCTACCTTTGGAGGAGCTACTTGGATCGTTGATGACCCATGAACTAACAATGAAACGACATCAAGAGGAAGAGGTCAAAAAGAAGAGAACCATAGCTCTTAAGGCTGCAGAAATTGAAGAAAGCACTAGTGAGGATGATGAAGATGATGATGAGACAGCTTTCTTGCTAGGAAATTTAAGAAATTATGCAAAGAAGGAGATCCTTCTATAAGAAAAGGTCTGGAACAAAAATGGAAGGAGAAAGGGAGAAAGAGAAGGACAAAGAAAAAGAAAAAGAACCATTGATATGTAATGAGTATAAGAAGCCGGGGCATTTCAGATATGAATGTCCTCAATTAAAGAAGGATTACAAGAAGAAAAAAAAGGCATATGTTGCAACATAGAGTGATAGTGAAAAATCCTCTTTCGAGGAGAAACAAAAGGAAGTTGCAAACATTTGCTTTATGGCAAAGGACGATGAGGTAAGTTCTGAAACTTATGATTTTACATTTGATGAATTATATGAGGCATTTAATGAGCTAGTTAGTGACTTCAAAATTTTGAAAAAGAAAAACAAATCTTTGAAAACTAAAAATTTAAATCTTCTTAAAGATAAAAATGAATTAACTCTTGAAATTAAAGATTTAAAAGCTGAAAAAGAAGGTTTTCTAAAAGAAAGAGAATCAATTTCCAATAAAAACATTAATTTAAAGAAAGAAGTTGATAAGTATAAAAACATTGTTGATAAATTTACGTATAGCTCAAAAAATTAAATTTACTTTTAAGTAATCAAAGAGTAGTTTTTGATAAAGCCGGATTAGATTATAGACCTCACATGAAACAAAAATTTATAAATAATTTTTTTATTAAGAAAACAATCAAAAATAATATTTCATGTTATCATTGCAACAAGAAAGGACATAAATCTTATGAATGTAATTTTAAAAAAATTAATAAGAATTTAAATATTAAAGGCAAGAAAATATGGGTTCCAAAAGGAACAATTTTTATTGCGACTAACCATGAAGGACCCAAGAAAGCTTGGGTACCTAAACATAAGATTTGATTATCTCGCAGGAGTGTCTTGCGGCCAAAGGATCAAAACGAAAGTGGTATCTTGATAGTGGCTACTCAAGGCACATGACGGGTGACAAGGATTAATTCATCACCTTTGAAGATAAAAGAGGAGGAGTTGTTACTTTTGGAGATAATGGAAAAGGTTAAATTATGGGCCTTGGTAAAATTCAAATAACTCTATCAACCTTTATTGAGAATGTTTTATATGTTGATGGTTTAAAGCATAATTTAATTAGTATTAGCCAATTATGTGATAAAGATTTCAAAGTTTCATTTGAAGCTTCTATCTGTACCGTTTCTAATAAAATTAACAATAGCATTGTATTTATTGGAAATAGAAATGGTAATATATACTTAATTGATTTAGACAATTTATCTACTAGTAATCATTGCTTAGTTACTAATAATGCTAATGTAAATGAAATTGGATGGCTATGGTATTGTAGATTAGGTTATGCAAGCACACACCTAATTTCAAAATTAATTAGAATGTATTTAGTTAAAGGACTTCCAAAACTAGATTTTGAAAATAACAGAATATGTGATGCATGTCAATTTAAAAAATAGACTAGAAATTCTTTTAAATCTAAAAATATTGTTTCCACTTCTAGGCCACTTGAACTACTTCATATGGACCTTTTTGGACCTACTAGAACCACTAGTCTAGAAGAAAAGAAATATGGTCTTGTGATAGTAGATGATTATTCTAGATTCACTTGGGTACTATTTTTGGCTCACAAGGATGAGACTTTCTCGATATTTCTGAAATTCTTCAAAAAAGTCACAAATGAGAAAAACACTATCATAGTGTCTCTTAGAAGTGATCATGACACAGAATTTAAAAATCATCTATTTAAAAATTTTTGTATTAAAATAACATTCATCATAATTTCTCTGCACCTAAAATACCCCAATAAAATGGAGTCGTAGAAAGAAAGAATAGGACTTTAGAAGACATGGCCCATACCATGCTATGTG
This sequence comes from Calamus simplicifolius, assembly GCA_900491605.1. Taxonomy (NCBI): domain Eukaryota; kingdom Viridiplantae; phylum Streptophyta; class Magnoliopsida; order Arecales; family Arecaceae; genus Calamus; species Calamus simplicifolius. The sequence goes on from UESW01004256.1 coordinate 197,262, forward strand.
AAAGCCAACTCCCAAAGTACTTCTGGACGGAAGCTATAAATATGACATGTTACATCTTAAATAGAGCCCTAATTAGACCAATTTTTAAAAAGACACCCTATGAATTATGGCATAATAGGAAACCAAACATAGGTTATTTTCATGCATTTGGTTGTAAATGTTTCATTCATAATAATGATAAAGACAATCTTGGGAAGTTTGATGCAAAATCTGATGAAGGCATATTCTTAGGATATTCAACATCTAGTAAAGCATATAGAGTATTTAACAAGAGGAACTTAATTGTAGAAGAATCTATTCATATAGTTTTTAATGAGTCTTTAGCATCAAGTTCAGAAAAGATTGATAATGAAGAAGATACAAATTTGCTTGAGAGAGATATTAAAAAATTAAATATAATGTATCTTCAGACCATGAACAAGAAGCTAAAGATGATGATTCTCCTAGAGTTGATGTTATTGATACTAATCATAATGAGGTAGATCTTCCTAGAGATTGAAGATATGCCTATAGTCATCCAAAGGAATTGATTATAGGTGATCCATCTCAAGGAGTAAGAACTATATCATCAATGAGAAATATCAATAATCATCTTGTATTTGTATCTCAAATTGAACCTAAAACTATCGAAGAAGCCAAAAAAGATAGTAATTGAATGTTAGCTATGCAAGAGGAATTAAATCAATTTACTAGAAATAATGTATCGTCCTTAGTTGATAGATCTAAAGGTCATTCGGTTATAGGATCCAAATGGGTATTTAGAAATAAATTAGATAAAAATGGCATAATAATTATAAATAAAGCTAGATTAGTTGCAAAAGGATATAATCAAGAAGAAGAAATTAATTTTGATGAAACTTTTGCACCTATAGTTAGATTAGAAGTAATTAGACTACTACTTGCATTTGCATGTCATATGAATATTAATTAATTTCAAATGGATGTTAAAAGTATTTTTAAATGTATTTATAAATGAAGAAGTTTTTGTTGAACAACCACTAGGTTTTGAAGATCATGAATTTCTAAATTATGTTTTTAAATTACACAAAGCACTTTATGGTTTAAAACAAGCACCTAGAGCTTGATACGATAAGTTAAGCAAATTTTAATTGAAAATAATTTTTCTAGAGAAAATGTTGATAAAACCTTATTTTTGAAAGAAAAAGATAAATTTATTAGTAGTACAAATATATGTAGATGATATTATATTCGGTGCTACTAACAATCTTTTGTGTCAAGAATTTGCTAAGTTATTGCAGGGTGAATTCAAAATGAGCATCATGGGAGAACTCAACTTCTTCCTAGGACTACAAATCAAACAAGAGAGAGAGGGGATTTTCATCAACCAAACAAAGTACACAAAGAAAATTCTCAAGAAGTTTGGAATGGAATCAATCAAACCCCTTGGAACACCAATAAGTTCATGCAAATTGGATAAAGATTAAGATGATAAGAAAGTTGATCAAAAGCATTATAGAGGTATGATTAGATCTCTACTTTACTTAATTGCTATGTGCTAGATATCAGTCTGAACCTAAAGAATCTCACTTAATTGCTGTAAAATAATACTTAGATATTTAAGTGGAACTAAAAATGTAGGATTATGGTATTCTAGAGACTCAACACTGAATTTAATTGCTTAGTCTGATTCTGACTATACTGGTTGTAAATTAGATAGAAAGAGTACAAGTGGTGCATGTCAATTTTTAGAAAGTAACTTAATCTCTTGGTATAGCAAAAAGTAAAATTCGGTTGCATTATCTGCTGCTGAGGCTGAATATGTTGCAACTAAAAGTTGCTGTGCTCAAATCCTTTGGATTAAGCGACAACTTGAAGATTATGGCATAACACTTGATAAAACTCCAATTAGATGTGATAACACTAGTGCAATAAACTTAACTAAAAATCCTATACAACATTCAAGAACTAAACATATTAAAATTAGATATTATTTTATTAGAGAACATGTAGCTAATAATGACATTTATCTTAATTATGTTTGTACTAAGGAATAATTAGCTGACATATTTACAAAACCTTTGAGTGAAGAGAGATTTTATTATCTTAGAGAAGAGTTAGGGATTTGTGACCCATTGGAATGATTTTGAAATTCTTAAGAATGACTATTTAGAATTCAATCAATTTCTTAAAAATTCTTTCATGATTATAAGGACAATTCATCTAGATATTTGAACCATTTGATTCACCACATTTCAAAGAATTTTATCCAATTTATTGATTATTCTTTTGATAAGTTTTGGATCCTTGAAACTCTTATTTTTTTCTGAAAATGTCTTGGAGTCGACACCCTAGTCAGTGGAGTCGACACCTCTTCTGTGTCGCTCTTGGTCTGAGACCTTGGAGCCGACACCCGGCTTAGCAGAGCCAACTCCAGTTCGAGCGCTAACTGAGTTAGCGACTTAGAGTCGACACCCGACTTCAAGGGAGTCAACACATTGTGGTCCCAATTTGACTATTTTAGGGCAGAGTCAACATCTTTTTGTCCCCAATCATTTTCAATATCTTCCAAAATTCTCTCCAAGCCTCCCAAAACCTAGAATCTCTCAAATCAATCATTCCCTAGGATTCAATGGCACCAAAGCAGAGGGGATCAATCTTTGGAGCTCCCATGGCGACAAGAAAGAGGAGTGAGAGGCATCCGGCTCCTCAACCATCGCCCAGCTTGGATTCTTCGTCTTCATCCTCCACGCCCAGTGCCATTCCAGGTCTATCTTCACCACAGGTAGATTTATTAGCGGGAAAGGTGATAACAATGGGTAGAAAGGTGAACTTCAGATTCTTTGAGGATGAGGGCTTCTCCTTAGGCAAGCAAATCAAAGATATGGGATGGGAGAAGGTTTATTCTCTTGATGTTCCGACCTATCCTGCACTTGTTAAAGATTTTTACTTGAATTTATCTAGAGGAGATGGAGGTTTAATTAGCTTTGTGAGAGGAACAAGGATTCACCTTACCTCTGAGATTTTGGGTAGACTATTAGATATTCCAGTTGCTGGACCCATTGCCAATGCTCATAATGACAGAGGAGCAGCTTTATCTAGAATGCTTGGAAGAGAAGTTGTTAACTTTGAAGAAGTTAGGGCCAACCAATTGCCCTTGGAGCTTAGGTTGTTACACAATATTTGTGGTAGGATCTTGTTTCCTAAGATCGATCATTTTGAGTATGTTTCTGAGAAAGATATTCTAATTATGGATGCTGTTGTGACTGACCAGCCTATTAACCTTCCGGGTATGATAATTTGGTATATGGCCGAGGCTAGAGGAAAGAAGAGATCTACCCTTCCTTATGGCATGATTTTGACCACTGTTTTCTAGAGCCAAGGAGTTAATATATTAGATAATGAGCCCATGAAAAGCTTAAGACATACTGATTACTATAACAAAGCCACACTGCACCGGATGGGATTCATTAAAATCAATGGAAACTGGGAGAGGAAAGGAAGCATGGATGATAGGGCAGTAGAGATGGATACTGGAGCCCACGGCACTTCGGAGGCAGAGCCCTCAGTGAGGCATATGTCACCTGACCCCAGCTGTCCAACACCTTATGTTCCTACACCGGCTCCTTTAGCTTCTGTTTAGTCCTTTGTTGGTTTTTCTGAGATTCAGATGGAGCAGTTGAGATCTTTATTTTTGGATCATGAAGCTAAAATGAAGAGTGAGCTAGATGGTAGTCTATTGAGCTTAAAAGAGATATTCTATTCCTTGGAAGAGAGAGTAAGCAAGATTGAATCATCCTTTGGATCTTCTTTAGAAGCCTTGAAGACTGATCTTATGCATATATTTGAGAAGATCAAGGATATAGGAGAAGATTCTATGCATATTCTAAGTGCAATGCTGAATTACAAGAGAAAATTACAGTGGCATCTGCATTTATTGATAGAAGATTGAATGAATTTATCAAGATTCAAAGTGAAGGAATGAAAAAATTTTTAGAAGAACTCAAAAGACTCCTTAGATTTTGATGTTTTTAGCTTCTGTTGTTTGATTTACTTTTTGATGTACTTAGTCTTTGAAGTTTAGTTTGAATCTTTGATGTAATGAAGTTTTTTGTTGTTTGATGTAATGAAGTATGATGTAATGAAGTATTTAACTTTATGAAATTTGTAATGAAGTTTTGAGTATTCAATGAATATCTTAGTTGAACTTTGATTTTGAGTTAATATTGTTCTATTCAAAGTTTATTGATTCTTGTGCTTAAACTTTTATAAAGAGGGAGAAAGAATGATTGATGTTAATTTAAGCTAAATGAATCTTTTCTTAAACTTTTTGTTGATAACAAAAAAGGGGAAGAGAATATAATTGTATATGCATATGCAATGAATGAATGAACTTATTGAATGAATTTGATTAATTGATATCCAGCATTGAATGAACTTAATTGCATGAGTTTTAATGATAAGGAAAGAGAAGATGTTAATGAACTTAATTGCATGAGTTTTAATGATAAGGAAAGAGAAGATGTTAATTTGAGTATCATGGGGGGAGCTTAACTATGAGAACTTAAGATTTGCTTTAAAACTTTCACTATTTAATCATGCATATACTCAATATTTTTGTCATCATCAAAAAAGGAGAGATTGTTGATCCAATTATTGATTTTGATGATTAACAAAAGACATGACTATATTCATTGCGTTTTTGACAAATTTGAGAAGTATTTCAGGTATTAAGAATGTTTAATTATTCAAATGATACACAAAATCAGTTTCAAATTAAGTTTTAAATAGAAAATATTTAAGTTCAGACCTCGGAGTCGACGCCTACAGTGTCTGGAGCTGACACCAGGGTGTACCAGAACATTTCTAAGTTTTCGGCATGGTTTGGAGTTGACCCCTGAAACTCTAGAGCCGACTCTAACCTGAGATACAGAGAAGTGCTTTCTGTGTCAGTTTTTGGAGCCGACTCTTTGAGTTCGGGAGCCGACACCTGGAGTTTGGGAGCTGATACCTGAAATTTCTAGAGCCGACTCTAACCTGAGAACAGAGAGCATATTTTTAAGACATCTTCAGAGTCAACACCCTCAGATTCAGGAGCCAACACCTGGATGCGGCAAGCCGACACATCACTTTTTTGGAGCCGACTCCCCAACGAACTTTTTATTTCTATTTTTGGAAACCCAAGTTGGAGCCGACACCTGCAAAGTTAGAGCCGACTCCAACCTGTCAGGAACGGATTTTCAAAATGTCAGAACGGACTGCAATGGTAATATTTTTCTACCTAATCTCTAACGGCTATATTTCTTTGTGTGTAGAAGTAATCCAAGTACTCTGTAATGGCTATTTTTCTCACCTAATCTTGGATTAAGAGATCTATAAAAAGGCAACCGTCCGTTTGAAAATAAGAGACTGAAAAAATCAAAAAAATCAAGTGAAAACGAGAGGAAAATTTTCAAAGAGAAATCTCTGTGTCCACACCTACTATCTGAAGAGAGATTCAAAGAAATCCAAAGCTTTCAAAGATCATTTTTGAAGGATTCATAAAGAAGAAAAGAAGAAGCTCAAAACCCCTTTCTCTTCAACTTCTCTACAACAACTTTCTGTGAAGAATCAGAGCTAAAGCTTGATTCAATCATTCAAAAGAGAAGAGGAAAAGAAAAAAAAAAGAAGAAAGCCTGCATTCAAATCGCTTTAAACAGACTTTTCTAATCCTTGTCTATTTAAATTGAATATTTGCTCATTTGAGGAGCTATTTTGTATTGTAAACCTTATTTTCAAATTATTGTTTGCTAATTCAATCAGGAAGATTGAATTAGAGGAGGTAGTATACCTCGGGACAAGCTAAGGTTAGCTTGGGTTTGGGTTGTGTGATGGTGAGCTCAAAAAAACCGGCTAGGTTCGTCGTGACCCCGGATAAAACAATAAGTTGGAGTTGTGAGCTTGTAAAACAACTCGACTATAATCGGTGGGATTATAGTATGGACCCAAGTGTTGCTTGGGAGTGGACATAGGTGTTGGATACACCGAACCACTATAAAATCTTTGTATTATCGTGCATTTATCTCTCTCTCTATCTTCTTTATTTGTGCTTAGCTTTAATTAATTCAGTTCACTTGAGCACCTTAATAGCAATCTAATTATTTTCAAAGAGTTAATTTTTTTTTAAAGAACCCAATTCACCCCCCCTCTTGAGTTGCTATCTGGACCAACACCGAGGCGGAAGCTCGAGGCTGAGGCTGAGGTGGCCGAGTACTGTTCATGGTGGCCGAGGCTGAGGCCGAGGCTCAAGGTCGAGGCCGAGGCAGAGGCTCGAGGCCGACTGGGGTTGAGGCCGACTAGGGCCGAGGCCGACTGGGAGATCGAAGGGACTTCGGAGGCCGAAGGGACCTCGGAGGCCGACTGGGGTCGAGGCCGACTGGGGCCGAGGCCGACTGAAAGACCGAAGGGACCTCAGAGGCCGAAGGAACCTCGAAGGCCGAAGTTGCCCTGTGGGACCGAGATGAGGCTCCGGCGGTTTCCTTCATGGTTTACTTTAACAGCGTCAGATCAGCCACATCAGATGCCCCCTCGCTCCTGAGACGAAGCGGGCCCACCCCAGCAAGGCGAAAGGGGTGTCACCTTCCAGGTGATTGATCCCCACCTGCTGCCAACTGCCGATGGGCACATGTCCTTCCATTCTTGCTTCAGTTCTGATTCCTTCCTGATGGAGAGATCTTTTTCCTTTTGCCTTGCTTTGGATAATTTCCATCCGCCCGTTGGCTAGCTGAGGGTAGCCAGCAATCCTCTCTTGACGCATAGTCTGGAAGTGGATATCCATCATCTATGAGTTGGAGAATTGGTTTCTTCCAACTGTGAATTAACTTTGGGTCTTCAACTTCTGACATGAAGTTTAGATGTGGGTGGCTGTCAACATGCCGCTGAGGCAGAGAGAGCCAATGAGGCCATAATGATGCCGCTGAGGCAGAGAACTGTTGAAGCTGCAATAATGCCCGGAGGCAGAGATAAAGCCATTGAGGCTGAAATAAAATTGCCGAAGCAAAAATAGAGCCATGGAGGCTAAAATAAAATTTCATCGAGTGTTTGTGTGCTGGTCCAGGAGGTGACTCGAGCGGGTATGGGCTGTTAGGGATTTGAACCGACTCAGGGGCGTATTCTAGCCGGACTGAGTGGTATCCATTAGCCGCAATGCCACCGAACTCCTTCGAAACCTTCTCGGGTATTTGTGTGCTAGTTCGGGAGGTGACTCAAGCGGGTATAGGCTGTTAGGGATTTGAACTGACTCGGGGGGTATATCCTAGCCGGGCTGAGTGGTATCTGTTAGCCGTGATACCGTCGAGCTCCTCCAGAACTGCCTCGGGGGTTTCGTGGCTGGCCCGAAGGGTGACTCGAGGTTGCTAGAACCATAGGTCTTGAACCACCGCGGGGGTTTCGCGATCGGCCCAGGGGTGACCTTATGATCGTAGGACCATCAAGAGCCTTTTGAATTGTTGGTTTTGTTGGTTTCCTGTAATGCATTCAGACACTAATAAAAAGAAACTCTCAAAGTGGTGTACTTAGCTTTTTCGTAGCTATTTGCCTTTGCGTCGTGTTTGGTGTCAAGCTAGCCTCGGGCTTGAGTACCGATGGTACATCGAGCTTTGAGTGCTGATCGAAGTCGGGCTTGAGTACCGATGGTACATCGAGCTTTGAGTGCCGACCTTGAGAGCTCCGGAGTCGGGCTTGAGTGCCAATGGTACATCAAGTTTTTTTAGATCCGGTGGTACACCGATCTTTGGTGCCGATGGTACATGTCCGAGGCCGAGTGCCGTGGGGCTGAGGCGTCCACCAGAAAAGAGGAGACGGGGGCCGAGCGCCGTGGGAGCTTGGTGCCGAGGCCGTATGAGGCCGAGGAGAAAAGCCGAGGCCGAGGGAACAGGTCCGAGGACGAGCATGAGTTGAGGCCGAGGGGAACTTGGTGCCGAGGCTGAGGCCGTACAAGGTCGAGGAGAAAAGTCGAGGCCGAGGGAACAGGTCCGAGGCCGAGCATGAGTTGAGGCCGAGCATGAGTTGAGGCCGTCGAGAGCCTTTTGAACCCCAGAGGTGACCGAAAGTCGCTAGGATGGGACCATGCTCGGGAGCCTTTAATCCCGGAGGGTGACCTGAGAGTTGAGAGTCGTCATATGCCTTTTTCTTTGCGCCAACGATCTTTGCTGCCCATGTTGGAGTCAGTCTTGGCCTTTGGTGCCGAGCTGGCCTCGGGCTTGAGTGCCGATGGTACATCGAGCTTTTTGGATCCGATGGTACACTGGTCTTCGGTGCCGATGGTACATTGGGCTTTGAGTGCCAATCGGAGTCGGGCTTGAGTGCCGATGGTACATCAGGCTTTTTGGATCCGGTGGTACACTAGTCTTCAGTGCCAATGGTACATCGGCCTTTTTGGATCTGATGGTACATCGGTCTTCGGTGCTGATGGTACATCAGGCTTTGAGTGCCGACTGAAGTCGGGCTTGAGTGCTGATAGTACATCGAGCTTTCTGGATCCGGTGGAACACCGATCTTCGGTGTTGATGGTACATTGGGCTTTTTGGATCCAATGGTACACCGATCTTCGGTGCCGATGGTACATCAGGCTTTTTGGATCCGATGGTACATCGGTCTTGATGCTGATGGTACATTGGGCTTTTGAGATGCCAACATGAGGTTGGTCTTGAATGCTGATGCAGAGTCGATCTTTCCTGCATGACATTTTTAAGTATCAATAAAAGATATATTGTCTTAAGTATAGCGTACTTAGCTCTTGCGGCACCCCTGTTTTCCTTCTGCGGACTTGAGCACTTTCACCCGTTGGTGGTCTACCCCCCAAAGAATCAAGTTGGTTGGAATGGAGGTACCGCTGCCCTTACTTGGGCCTTCCTCTACATCGCCGTCCGTAGGAGAGAAGGCTGCTTGGGCGGCGAGTGGTGGCTCTTTGAGCTTTAAGTTGCCGACTAGAGTCGAGGCTGACTGAGACCAAGGCTGACTGGAGCCGAGGCCGATTGGGGCTGAGGCCGACTGGGGCCGAGGCAGACTGGGAGACTGAAGGGACCTCGGAGGCCGAGGGGACCTCGGAGGCCGACTGGGACTGAGGCCGACTAGGATCGAGGCCGGCTGGGGCCGATTGGGACCGAGGCCGATTGGGATCGAGGCCGGTTGGACCTCGAAGGCCGATTGGGATCGAGGTCGACTGGGACCGAGGCCGACTGGGAGGCTGAAGGAACCTCGGAGGCCGACTGGGATTGAGGCTGGCTGGGGCCGACTTCTTCCTCTCCTTGCGGTGCCTTGTGTAGACATCTTCACGTTTCCCTTGACTGGTAGCCAGTAGTCCTCTTCCGATGCGGAGCCCGGAAGCGGATGCCCGTCAACTGTAAGTTGAAGAGTCGATTTCTCCTGACTGTGAGTTGACTTTGGGTCTTCTTCTTTTGTTATGAAATTTGGAGGGGGGCTTAGAGGGGCTCTTTACTGATAGCTTGAGCCTTGTCTTGCTAATGAGCCTCAGAGAAATATGATGGTGGTGAGTCTCTCGCTAGGTAGATCTCTCATCGGATGGATGGTGGATGGCTTGAGCAGCAAAGAGTGAGGGTGGCATGATGCTTCGCCTGAATGGCCCGAGATAGTGATGACGATGGAGCAGAGAACAGCCTCCTGCTGCTCAGCTCATTGAGGGTGCCCCCCAGCATTACTGGCGGAAGCCTTCCGGATTCTTGTCATCACCATTTTCACAATCCACCATTTTGATAAAAAGGGGATGAGGATCTGCAAACCAACATCGCTGACCCCCCTACTTGGCGCGCCAATCTGTTGATGCCAAATCACCATCCTCGAACGTCTGCGAGCATTTGGTCGCCTCCTCCATGAGCACAAGATCCTCCGGCGAGCTTCTTGCGCCTATGGGCCTGCAAACAAGTCTTCGGGGTCGAAGATTTCGGTGAAGACCCTCCGATGCTCAAGTTAGTGCCCTGGGCAACAACCGTGAGTTTGAGGAAGCTCGAAAGAGAGAAGAAGAGAGAGGCTTAGAGCCGTGCTCTCTGTGAGCAAGAATGAGCGTTTAAGAGTATTGTTGTGGTTGGAGTTACCTGATCGGGGATCCCTCTTACCCATTTTATAGATGCTTAGAGCCTGTCAGTCTTGGGGCATGATCACTTGTCAGAGCATTAATTGATGGCAGCAACAGTGGAGCTTACCTCCATATGACGTGTCAGGCTGCAGGCCGTGTCCCGTCAGAGTAGGTGGCTGCAGCTGGTTGACAGGTGCTATTTTGGTTTGGACAGCTATCGCAGGGTGCTGCAGGGCGTGGCCGACCGTTACGGCGCTTGCCAGACGTGTCCCCCATGTCACCCTTTTTGGTTATCCCGTGCAGATAGTGATGGGTGATAAAGTTAATCATGTGGGCCCTAAGGTGCAGGTGCCAAGCACTGTTCATGCACATGGTACTGCTCACAGCCGAAGGGAGTAGGCTGAGGGGCCGAGGGAAGCTCGGGCGGCCGTAGGACCGAGGCCGAGCAAGAGTTGAGGCCGAGGGGAGCTTGGCAGCTGCAGGTCTAAGGCCAAGTGCTGTGGGAGCCGAGGCCGAGACAGAAGCTCGAGAACGAGGCCGAGTCCGAGGCGGAAGCTGAGGCCGAGGCTGAGGTGGCCGAGCACTATTCGTGGTGGCCGAGGCCGAGGCGGAGGCTCGAGGCCGAGGCTGAGGTGGCCGAGCACTGTTATGGTAGCCGAGGCCGAGGTCAAGGCTCGAGGCCGAGGCTGAGGTCAAGGCTCGAGGCCGAGGCCGAGGCGAAGGCTCAAGGCCGACTGGGATCGAGGCCGACTGGGAGACCGAAGGGACCTCGGAGGCCGAAGGGACCTTGAATACCGACTGGGGTCGAGGCCGACTGGGGCTGAGGCCGACTGAGAGATAGAAAGGACCTCGGAGGCTGAAAGGACCGAAGGGACCTCGGAGGCCAAGGGAACCTCAGAGGCCAAAGTCGCCCTGCGGGACCAAGACGAGGCTCAGGCAATTTTCTTCATGATTTACTCTAACGGCGTCGGATCAGCCACATCATTTAGCAATCGATATTCTCTTTTGAAGTGCCCTGGTTTCTCGTATTAAAATTGAGCAGCCTTTCTTTTCTTGTTAACATTCATCCCTTTGAAAGGTTGATTATTTCTTTTCTAGTTCCCATGATATTATTTTTTGGATTTAAAACCATCGCACTCTTTTTTTTTGGTACAGGCGGACGATCACACTAGTCTCATGCGAGTCAGCCCAGAGATATCAGAGTACAAAATTTACTTAAGAGCAGGAGGGCAGGGATTACCCTGCTTCCAAATCCAAAACCCTCCATGATGGACCACAGCCGTCGCAGTCCAATCTGCCGCAGTATTAGCTTCGCGGTAGATGTGACGGATGTGGACGCTGTGAACACCCCTAAGAGCAGTATGAATATATGTGAGAAGAGGGTTACTGGGGACATGATCGCTAAATCCAGAGCGAAGCCACCGAATAACAGAGAGAGAATCCCCCTCAACAAACAGGCATGGCGCAAGAAGCTGCCTAACAGCATGAGAGATACTAGCCCATGCTGCATAAAGCTCGGCCATGAGAATAGAAGAATCAAGGGAGCCAATACCACCGGCTGCCAGCAAGGCTCCATTCGTCCCACGGATAATAAACACAAACCTAGCAAGTCTACCCTGAACACTCCCATCAAAGTTGATCTTAACATATCCTGGAGGAGGGGGGGCTCCCAAGAAATATAAACCGTCCGACGGTTCGCTGTCGAAACAGTAGGGAAGCCCCAGTGGCCAGAGTAGTAAGAAGCAGACCCAGTAAGGAGAAGTGCATTTTCAGCAACCATAGATCTAACCTTATGCTCTAATCTGCAAGGGGAAGTAGTCTCATCAGAGAAAATACGCTGATTCCGCATCAGCCATATCTGATAGGCAGTAATAGCCCAAAGGGCACTGCGCTGTCTAGTGGTCCTCTGGAGAGCATCAAGGAATGGGTAACACGAGGAACGAGTAACATCCACTCTGCAGTCATAACTCATCCTCGTCCAAATCTCGCTCAACGTGGGCCAAGTGAAAATGGCATGATCAATAGTCTCCTCCTCCTGCCCACACAGCGGACACATAGCCTCTATATGAAGACCCCTTCTCGACAACTGAGAACAGGAAGGTAGACAGTCCCACAAGATCTTCCATATGAATAATTGGATCCTGGGATGAACAGAAAGCTTCCATATCCAATTCGCATCCCACAAATCCTGGGGCTGAGGTCTAAATGCCTCAATAAGGTCTGAAGTGGGGGCCCTGGAAAGACAAGATCTTTTCCATAATCTCATATCAGGAATGTGTCCAGATGTGAGAGGAATAGAACGAATCCGTCGAGCAAGCTCCTCCCCAAATAAACTAATCACCACAGGGGTATTCCATGATGAAAGATCTTGGGTAATGAGATCCTACACCCGCATATGATGAGGAATATCCATACTAATAAATGACGGCCAACGAGAGAGGAGGAGATCAGTGATCCATCTATCATGGACAACATCGACCGAGGAGCCATCACCAATCATCCATGATATATTGCTTAATATAGCTGGAACATGATGACAAACCTCCTTCCAGAAGAAAGAATGTCGATGAATAGTAGGAGTATACAAAGCAGGAGAGCAGTCACCATATCGAGCTCGCATAAAAGAGCTCCAAAAATAGTGAGGATCAAGGATGAATCTCAAAGCATGTCTCGCCAACAAAGCATCTCTCCTGACAAGCAAGGACTGAATACCAAGACCACCCTCATGCAAAGGCATGCAAATCAAATCCCAAGCCTGAAGATGAATGCCATGCTCATCTTGCATAGAGACCCATAGAAAATCCCTGAAATATCGCTCTATCCTTCGCAAACAAGTAATGGGAACCACAGCATTAGAGAGAAGATGCATAGGAAGGGATGTAAGGACAGAGCGGATGAGAGTGATCCTGGCCATCATGGATAAGCCAGTGACCTGCCAACCATCCATCCGATCCCGAATACATCGCTCAAAGATAGCAAAATCCCTGATGCGCGGACGCCTCCCCAACACTGGAATTCCCAAATAAGACAGACCATCAGTCTTAGTAAAGATACCCAGAGCATGGTGAATAGCATCCTTGGTAGACCTGGAGGTCTTAGGGCTGAAGCAAATAGTGGACTTATCTAAATTGATCTTCTGCCCCGAAGCACGACAGTAGCCCTGAATGATAGAGACATAACTAGCAGCATTATGAAGAGACGCCTGACCCAAAAGAATACAGTCATTTGCAAAAAGAAGGTGAAAGACAGGAGGTCCCAAAGGGCCAGCCAAAAAAGGAGCTATACGACAATCCTGCTGAGCCTGATGAAAAGCACGAGAGAGATCGTCCGCAGCCAGAATGAACAGGAATGGGGATAAAGGGCAGCCCTGTCTCAGACCCACAGTAGAAAAGAAGAACCGAGTCTGAACTCCATTAACAAGCAGAGAGAAAGAGGGCTTCTATATACAGGCCATGATCCAATCAATAAACGGATCGTGAAAACCGAACTCAATCAGTGTTCGATGCAAGAAGACCCAGCTCAACCTATCATAGGCACGTTCCATATCCAGCTTGACTGCCATAAGATTCTGCCTGGTCGGGGCTCTCTGAAGATCATGCATAAACTCTTGTGCAATAATAACATTATCGAAAATACTTCGACCTTTAATGAAAGCCCCTTGTTCAGGAGATATGAGCTGGGGAATCACCATCCACAACCGGGAAACAAGAAGGCGGGCGCAGATCTTATAAAGAGTAGTACACAGGCTGATCGATCGAAAGTGATGAGGAGATGAGGCATCAGGACGCTTCGGCACAAGAGTAACAAGAGTGCGATTCCATACATAAGGAATAGATTTGGAAAGAAAAGCACTCTGAATAGCCTGAGTAACCTCCTGACCAATAATGTCCCAGTAATGACGTAAGAATAAAGGAAAAATCCATCAGGGCTAGGCGCCTTATCAGGCCCGAGATCCCATAAAGCCATGCGAATCTCCTCAGCCGTGATTTCCCTGGTCAAGAGATCATTGTGGTGATCAGTGACCTTCTTGGAAGGAGGAACCCGGAACACAGGATCCCCAACTCTAGATGACTCAGTCCATCTAGACTAGAAGAACTGAAATAGCTGATCCTGGATAACAACAAATCGTCCTGAGCATTGCCCTCCTCATCAACTAATCTTCGAATCCTGTTAGCTGCCCGACGGTTCAAAGTAGCCTGATGGAAGAACCTGGTATTGCGATCTTTTTCTCTGATCCATTGAACCCTAGATCGTTGGCTCCAATAGGCCTTCTGCTGCATAAGAAGGGAGTGGTGAAGGTCAAGCTTGGAGGAAGAGAGGAAAGGTCAAGAGTAGAAAGATAGCCATCCCGGTCCTCCCTTTCTTGGATAAAAGCAATATCAGCTTCAGCTTGCTCAATCTGTCTCACTAGATGGCCAACCTCAATTCTATTCCATCTAGAGAGCCTACGCCTGGCCAGCTCCAATCGTCTAGAAAGACGGTAAATAGCATTGCCTCTTATAGGTAAATGCCAGACCTGGGATATGATAGCTCGGGTCGATAGGTAAAATATCCAGAATTGCTCAAATCAAAACTGTCGCTGCTGATGGATAACCGAATCAGTGGAAATCAAAATGGGACAGTGATCGGATGCAATTCTGGACAAGTGGGTGACAGTAGCAGAGGGAAACATCTGAGTCCACTGAGTAGTAGCCAAAGCTCTATCCAGCCTTTCCCACACGCGAGCTGAGCCCTGGCAATTGTTACACCAGGTGAATTGGGATCCTGAGAATCCCAGATCCAACAACCTAGCAGAGGAGATAAATGCTCTAAACTCCGAGATATCTACTGATTCCATGACACGTCTACCTCCTTTCTTTTCATTAGCAGCAACAATACAATTAAAGTCACCAGCCACAATAGACGAGATACCCTGATGAAGAAGGGAGAGAATCTCCGCCCATAGAACATGCATTTCCCTATAATCAGTACTAGCATAAATCCCCAAGAGGAGCCAGAGGTCAGAAGACCCTTCCGAAACAAGAAGAGCCACCTGCTGATTACACTGATGAAAGGCGTTAACTGACACCGAAGAGTAGCACCAAAAAGCCACAATCCCTCTGGACAGGCCCTCAGACTCCACGGCATATGAGGACCACGTCCTGGCAGCCTGTCTACGAAATTGGACCAGACTGTCTCCCGATAATCGAGTTTCTGTAAGGATACATATATCAAAATTATGAATCTGTAACAGTCTACCAAAAGAGGATCAAAAAGACGATTTCCGAACTCCTCTAACATTCCATATAAGGATTTTCATTTACAATTGTGGGGAGGGGTGGAGGCCACCCTGGTTATCCAACATAACTGAGTCAGAACTATGCTCCGGATGCAGGGTACCGCCCACTTCCGACTGCATAGCACAATCCATCGCAAAATTGTCAGCCCGCTGAGCAACTACCTCCGATTCATCTTCAGCAGCCCGAGGTCCATCAGCAGGGAGGCCAAAAACAATCGACTGACCCTGAATTGCCAATTTAAGGCCGGAGAGTGTCGATTCCTTGTTACAGTTCACATCCTTTAAAGATTGGCCCCTACTCCCAGCTCCAACTGACACATGGACAGAGGAACCCTTAAGAGGCATTCTTACAATAGAGGAAAGGCCCTGATCTGGGTTTGGAATGGCATTCAGGTTAACCTTTCCCTTAGCCCCTTTTCCCATAGTAGCAGTGCCTTTACCTTTTTGGTTAACATTTTGCGAAGACTTTTGCAAGGGATGGGACTTCTCTGGCCTGGCATGCTTGAAAGGACCCGGATTGGTATCTAATCGGGCAGAAGGTCTACCTTTTCAATTGATAGTACCCAGGAGGGCAAATTGATTATTAGATTTCCTTTTGTCTTTCTCCATGCAGAGAATATTGCCCAACTCTTTAAGAGGTCGGTCATCCTTTTGTACTTGAATATTCTTTTAACATCTTTTCAAGATGGTGGAGGTTTGTTTATTGTAGATTTTATCCATTTTATGTTATGCTAGAAAAAAAATAAGATTTAGAATGCACTCTACTTCATGCAGTTTTTTTATGACTAATCTCAAGTCTATCATCTTATCATTATTAAATTTTGAGACAAGGAACATCTTATTCCGAAACGTATTTTGATTTCAAAAGTTTTCACAATTTCTTGTGAGTCCAACATTTTGGTAGGCATCGGAAAGGATATTTGGAATTGAGTTGAGGATATGGCTTCTACAAAGCAGGTCCTCCTAATCCTACTTTTCCCTCTCATATGCTTTAGCAATTATTTTCCCTTTCATTAATGGTCCGAGCATCAATATATGAAGAATATAGATCGCTTTTAAGATGGTAAAAAGTATGTGGATCTTCTTCTACCAGCACTAGAAGTCAAAGCCATCAAAGCACTCCAATTTGTGGAAGTCAATTGCCATCTCTCAGGATAGCCAGAGCTATGGATAAAGCCTAAAGAACACTAGCGAGAGTTGCGTGGAAGATGAGACTAGAATCGAATCTTCACTTGAAAGATGGCTTCATTCTACCCCATCACAAAAGGTGTGCGCTAGATGATAACAAAAACAGATGCATTGTCCTCTATAGAGAGACAAAGTATCCAAGAGATCAATTTTCAAAAGAAGAAAACAAGATTTTGTGGCAGGAAGAAGAGAGTGATTTTGGAATTCTTTTCGGATAATTTTCATATCTAATCTCGGACCCAATGAATAGTGAAGGTGTAGACTCATCTACCGGATGTATCTTCAAATGTAATGTGGCTGATCCTGTGATTGGGTCTCCTACGAGTTGGGAGTCCAATCTCCTCCCCAAACTCTTCTACACGCATTCTTATCATGTAGTATTTAAGACCAACTATGATCGGGTCTCTTGCTCTATAAATATACTAAATGTAGGGGTACATAAAATATATCAAAAACAAAGAGCATGAATTATATGCAGTGTCTAGGGAAATCCATCCACCTCGCTCATGCATTCATACTCTCTAGGAACATGATCTTAGTTTCCTTGGTTTTGGAGAATGGAACTTGCGGAGGACTCTGGTAGCCCTTCCATTTTGACATAGCATGATGCTATCTTCTTCCACCTTTGAGTTCTCGTACCATTGCCCCCTAATTAACTCTACTAATGCAGCAGAACCTGCACCATGCCCGATGATTAGCGCACGATGTATAGGCACGCTCATGCCTAAGGCAGAAAAGACGTTCCTACTCTTAGCATGCGTGCATGCACACATTACGCATCAATCATCTGGGCCGGTGCGCACAAGCTGCATTACTCCCGGTGCATAATGACTTTTTCATCCCCTCTAATCCCAAGAGGCTTTTTATCTCGAGCCCAGAACCCAGTCCTAAAAGCCCATTCTGTCACACGGACTAGGATGTTAATACCTCCTTTGAACCACCTTTATAACACAGAATGCGCTCGATGACAAGAAACTTTGCTTCCTTTGAGAAATTTGCACCCAGAGCAACACGATCATGAAGCTAGGCCATAAAAATTAAAATCCATTAAAGAGAGACAATTTTTAGAATTCAACGTCTAAAATAAAACCTTCTTCTTTTGTTGACCATATGTAAATAGGCCTCTAATTACAAGATCATTAGTTATGATGGAGAGGCTCTCTACGAGGGAGACAGAGACAGTGAGAAAGCGAAGGCTTTTTTAGTTGATCAGAGACAACCCCAGGAATATGGTTTCATAGATGACAGAACTATTGAAGAATATCTTTTGCAAGCAGATCCATTGACATTATAACTTCTGCCGTAATAATCTAAGAAGCCCTTTTTCATAAATTATGTGCGTTTATACATATCTAGATATGTACCTTTATTTAATATTTTTACTTCTTATCTATATGTAAAATAATATTTAATTAATAGAGAACTCTAAAATTAAGTAAAAAATATTTCGTCATTTTTGGCCCCCAAAAAAAATATTATTTGATCAATAACTTGAACCAAATAATAACCACTATAACAAGTATTAGTTTAATATTTTACTCTCACGAAAAACCGGGTCAAAGGTTCACTTGGGCAAGAGGAGGATTCCAGCATCATTGAGAAGTCAACATCTAATTACAGTTTAACTGGTTGAGCATTGCATGGATTTCAACCCAAGAAGTTAAATAAATACTATTTAATTCTTTTAATGTTTTCAAAAGTATATCTAAATAATACGATTAATCAATACTTGATTTTGTCTGTATTTGGAATTCTTTACATGCCAACAAGGTTTATTTTTACGTTTCATGGCATTTTTGCTTCATGATCTCGTCCATTATGACTGTAATAAGGTTTGGCTGCATGGCGGTGGACCTAGAGACAAACCGACCTTGCAAATGTGGATTGAGGGTCGAAAGTTTGCAAGAAAAATATGTTTAAAAATTATAAATTTCAAAAATTCTAATGTTTAACATTAAAGGAGTGCATCCTCTGCACTTCTTGATCTTCAAAATATCTTATTTTTCATCAGATCGATCGATGGTTGGCAGGAACACTCTTGTTTAGAGGATGTTCAAAATTGAGGCTTTCTCAATAAATATTTTTTACAAATTCCGTACCAATGAGGTGTAAGATGATCATATCATAAAATAATAATCTGAATGATAGCTATTCCTTCTAAGGTTGTTTTAAATAGGGGATAAGGAAAGATATTCCCTTATCCTTAAAAGCTATAACTATATAGGATAATTCTGAAAAAGTTTAACCAGAGGGGATAACCCATGTTTAAGTATGGGTTATCCCCTAACTTATTTCCTAAAGAACCCAGGAATAACTAGACACTACAAGAAAATACTGAGATAGCGACGCAAATTTAGCGACGCAAAGATGCGTCGCTAAATTGTGACCAAATTGCGATGCCTTAGCGACAACAAAAAATAGCGACGCATAGCTCAAAAAATTTAAAAATATTAAATTTCAATTTAGCGACGCATATAGTGCATCGCTATTTTAAGAGAAATTAATATTTATAAAATAAAATTAGAAATAAAAATATTGCGACGCATTTCATTGCGTCGCAATGATTTTTTAAAAAATTAATTATGTTAAATAGCGACACATTAGCGACGCAATAAACAAAAATTAAAAAAATAATTTTTAATTTCGCGATGCAAGTATTGTGTTGCAATTTTTTAGAAAAATAAAATATTGTGACGCAACAAGTTACGCGCAATTATTTTAAGAAAAATTAATTTTTATAAACTATAATTATAAATAAAAATTGCGACGCAACTCAGTGCGTCGCCATTTTTTAAAAAATATTAATTATCTTAAATAGCGATAATAAATCATAAATTAAAAAAATTAATTTTTAATTTAGCGACGCAAAAGATGCATCGCAATGTTTTAAAAAAATATTTTATAAAATATATTAAAAGATAAAAAAATAAAAATAAACATTGCGACGCATTGAAATGCATCGCAATTGTTTTATAAAATTAATTTTGTTACATGCGTCGAATCGATCGTCGGCAACCGGGATCATGGCTTGGATCGATCGCAATCAATCGCCGATCGGATTGATTGCAACGGTCCGATCATGGCTTGGATTGATCGCAACCATCGGAACGTCGCCGATTGGATTGATCGCAACGGTCCGAGATCGATCGTCGGCGACCGGGATCTTGGCTTGATCGATCGCATGACGTCGGATCGTCGCCGATCGGATTGATCGCAATGGTCCGAGATCGATCGTCGGCGATCGGGATCGTGGCTTGGATCGATCGCAACCGTCGGATCGTCGCCGATCGGATTGATCATAACGGTCCGAGATCGATCATTGGCGACCGAGATCGTGGCTTGGATCAATCGCATGTCGTCGGATCGTCACCGATCAGATTGATCACAACGGTCCAAGATCGATCGTCGACGGCCAGAATCGTGCCTTGGATCGATCGCAACCATCGGATCATCGTCGATCGGATTGATCGCAACAGTCCGAGATCGATCGTCAGCGACCGGGATCGTGGCTTGGATTGATCGCAACCATCGGATCATCGCTGATCAGATTAATCGCAATGGTCCTAGATCGATCGTCGGTGACCGGGATCATGGCTTGGATCGATCGCAACCGTCGGATCATCACCGATCGATTAATTGCAATGGTCTGAGATCGATCGTCGGCGACCGGGATCATGGCTTGGATCGATCGTAAGCGTCGGATCGTTGCCGATCGGATTGATCGCAATAGTCCGAGATCGATCGTCGGCGATCGGGATCGTGGCTTGGATCGATCGCATGTTGTCGGATCATCGCCGATCGGATTGATCGCAACGGTCCGAGATCGATCGTCGGTGACCGGGATCGTGGCTTGGATTGATCGCATGCTGTCGGATCATCGCCGATCCGATTGATCGCAACGGTCCGATATCGATCACCGACGACCGGGATCGTGGCTTGGATCGATCGCAACCGTCGGATCATCGCCGATCGGATTGATCGCAACGGTCCAAGATCAATCGTCGGCGATAGGGATCATAGCTTGGATCGATCGCAACCGTCGGATCATCGCCGATCGGATTGATCGCAATGGTCGAGATCGATCGTCAGCGATCGGGATTGTGGCTTGGATCGATCGCATGTCGTCGGATCGTCGCCGATCGGATTGATTGTAATGGTTTGAGATCGATCGTCGGCGACCGGGATCATGGCTTGGATCGATCGTAAGTGTCAGATTGTCGCCGATCGGATTGATCGCAATGGTCGAGATTGATCGTCGGCGACCGGGATCGTGGCTTGGATCGATCGCATGTCGTCGATCATCGCCGATTGGATTGATCGCAACGGTCCAAGATTGATCGTCGACGACCGGGATCGTGGCTTGGATCGATCGCAACCGTCGGATCGTCACCGATCGGATTGATCGCAATGGTCCGAGATCAATCGTCGGTGACCGGGATCATGGCTTGGATCTATAGCAACCATCGGATCGTCACCGATCGGATTGTTCGCAATGGTCCGAGATCGATCGTCGATGACCAGGATCGTGGCTTGGATCGATCGCAAGCGTCGGATCGTCGCCGATCGGATTGATCGCAACGGTCCGAGATCGATCGTCGGCGATCGGGATTGTGCTTGGATCGATCGCATGCCATCGGATCGTCGCCGATCGGATTGATCGCAACGGTCCGAGATCAATCGTCGGCGACCGGGATCGTGGCTTGGATCGATCGCATGCCGTCGGATCGTCGTCGATCGGATTGATCGCAACAGTCCGAGATCGATCGTCGGCGACCGAGATCGTGGCTTGGATCGATCGCATGTCATCGGATCGTCGCCGATCAGATTGATCGCAACGGTCCGAGATCGATCGTCGGCGATCGGGATTGTGGCTTGGATCGATCGCAACCGTCGGATCATCGCCGATCGGATTGATCGTAACGATCCGAGATCGATCGTCGGTGACCGAGATCATGGCTTGGATTGATCACAACTGTCGGATCGTCGCCGATCGGATTGATCGCAACGGTCCGAGATCGATCGTCAGCGACCAAGATCGTGGCTTGGATCGATCGCATGCAATCGAATCGTCGCCTCTCAAATTTTTTAAAAAATTAAGTGTTATAAAAAATATTAACAATAAAACATTGCGACGCAACCATGTGCGTCATAGTTATTTTTTAAAAATTTAATTTTATAAAATATAAATATGAAATAAAAATATTGTGACACCAATCGGTGAGTCGTAATTTTTTAAAATAATAAATTATTTTAAATAGAGACGCATTAGGGACGCAATAAACTAGATAATTAAAAAAATTAATTTTTAATTTCGCGACGCACATATTGCCTTACAAGTGTTTTTAAAAAATAAGTGTTATAAAAATTATTAAAAATAAAACATTGCGACACAACATGTGCGTCGCAATTGTTTTCAGAAAAATTTAATTTTATAAAATATAATTATGAAATAAAAATATTGCGACGCCAATCGTTGCGTCGTAATTTTTTAAAATAATAAATTATGTTAAATAGCGATGCATTAGCGACGTAATAAACAAATAATTAAAAAAATTAATTTTTAATTTTGCGACGCGTATTGCGTCGCAATTTTTTTTAAAAAATAAGCGTTATAAAAATTATTAAAAATAAAACATTGCGATACAACCATGTGCATCGTAATTGTTTTCAGAAAAATTAATTCTATAAAATATAATTATGAAATAAAAATATTGCGACACCAGTCGGTGCGTCGCAATTTTTTTTAAAATAATAAATTATGTTAAATAGCGACGCCTTAGCGACGTAATAAACCAGATAATTAAAAAATAATAATTTTTAATTTTGCAATGCGCGTATTGAGTCGCAAGTTTTTTTAAAAAATAAGTGTTATAAAAATTATTAAAAATAAAACATTGCGACGCAACCATCTGCGTCGCAATTGTTCTTAAAAAAATTAATTTTATAGAATATAATTATGAAATAAAAATATTGCGATGCCAATCTGTGCGTCGTAATTTTTTTAAAATAATAAATTATATTAACTAGCGATGCATTAGCAATGCAATAAACAGAAAATTAAAAAAAATTTTTTTATTTAGCGACATAAGTATTGCATCGCAATTATTTAAAAAAAATTAAGTGTTATAAAAAATATTAAAAATAAAACATTGCGACGCAAATATATGCATCGCAATTATTTTAAAAAAATTAATTCGTTATAAAATATAATTATGAAATAAAAATATTACGACGCATTAGCGACGCATTTTCCTAGAAAATAAAAAAATTTCGCTGGTCATTGCCGCCAAATTAGCGACTCATTGCGATGCAATTATTTGCATCACTAAGTTTCACAGAAAATAAAGCCGATATAGCGACGTATTAGCGACGCATAATTGCGTCGCTAATCTATAATAAATTAAAAAAAGTAGCAAGGGATTAGCGACGCAAAATTGCGTCGCTAATCCCTAATATATAATTTGAGTCGCGCCAGCCCCCCCCCCCCCCCCCCCCACAGCCTCTTCTTCTTCCTCTTCGTGCCCTAACCGCCATCTCCTCCTCCGGCTCCCCCGCCCCCTCCCCCGGCGCTTCGAACCCACCGGCGGCGCCCCCCCCCCCCCCCGCAAGGAACCCCCGGCGGCATCCCCCTTCTAGCGAGGTAAGCCCATAAAAAAAAATACTCTTCCCCCACCCCTGAGGCCACAGCCACGGCGGCGGCCGTGGCCATCGTCTCAGGCCACGGCCGTGGCCGGCCGGCCTGGCCAATTTTTTTAAAAAAAAGTAGGGGTGGGGTTTTTTCTCCCCTGAGCCGTGGCCAGCGGTGGCTGGCCACGTGGCCAGCCACCGTTTAAAAAAAAAGGGGTGGGGTTTTTCCACCCTGAGCCCATCGTGGTGGTGGCCTGGCCACGCCAGGCCACCGTTTAAAAAAAAATTGAAGGGGTGGGGTTTTTCCCCCACCCCTGAGCCCACGGCCACGGCGGCGGCATGGCCATCGTCTCAGGCCACGGCCGTGGCCGTGGCTGGCCAGGCCACCATTTTTTTAAAAAAAAAGTATCGGCCTGGGGTGGGGTTTTTCCCCCACCCTTGAGGGCCACGGCGCGGCCGTGGCCATGGCCAGGCCACCGTTTAAAAAAAAAAGGTGTGGGTGGGGTTTTTCCCCCACCCCTGCCTGTTTCGTGGCCTGGCCTGGCCACGGTGGCTTTAAAAAAAAAGTGTGGGTGGGGTTTTTCGGCCACGGCTTTTTTTAAAAAAGGGCCGGGTGGGGTTTTTCCCCCACCCCTGCCATTTTCGGCCACGGCGGCTGTGACCGTGGTCTCAGGGGTGCGTTTTTTTTTCATTCATTATGAAATTTTTTTATTTAAGTTATTTATGTTTAGGAACTCAATTTTACATGAAAATTAGAGAAATTTGCATGTAATCTATAATCTTGTAATGCATAATTTGATATTTGCATAATATTTGATATATTTAAAATTTATATATTTAGATTTATAAATGTCTTGTGTTATCGAATCTGTTTATTTTTTGAAATATTGTTCATGATATATTATTATTAGAATGCTTATCATGCAATTTATATGGTTTTGATAGTTTAGATGATTAAATTTTTAATGAATTTATATTTCTTTATTACCTGTTATATTTTGGCTTAGCAAATTTTAAATATTAGTTTTAAATATTGTCACAATCATTTTCTTAGAAAATTAGAAAAAAATTTAGAGTATTCATGTTCTTCAATTGAAAGAAATTTGATATAGCAAACCATAATTTGATATAATTCCTCAAATTCTAAACCAACCAATCAAAATAAATTCGATATCATGAAGGAAAAATGATATAGCTCATTTAGAACTAAATTTAATGCAAGAATATTAAATTTGATATAGTGAACTCAGATTCAAGTACTGAAAGAATATAACTCCTCCTAAAAAAAGAATTTGATATACACTATGTCAAGTTCGTTCTTTGATTTTTCATATTATTTCTCACAGCACTATAACCTTTAGACCCGTTTGAGACTTTGTAAGACTTAGTCTTGCAAATTCTCAAATTGTCCTAGTGGACAGTTTGAGATTATTTTTTGCGATATGTTTGTCTGCTATTCGTCATCGTTAGTTGAGCTTGCAGTTTGTATATCCTCATACGTTCTCCTAGTGTGGCATATAAGCCACACATTTAGGAGAACATAAGGGGAATTGCTGCCGAAATTTCAACGTAAACGATGATAATTTCGAGCAGAATAACATATCGCATAAAATAATCTTGAATGGGATAGGGCCTTACCTAAGTTCTAGTGGAGTGAAAGTGGAATTCATTTAGGACACTTGCTTACTTGTAAAGTCTAATGATTGAACGGACCCCGGTCCTGGGCCTCGGTCCTGGATAGCACGTCAAGGATCGTAGCCACGGCCCGGCCTTGATTTATCGGTATAATTAAAGAGGCACAATATTTGTTATTTAGCTTAGATGTGTAAAAGAATTAATCTATTGCTATAATGACTAATGCAAAATTAAATTGTTGTCTCCTTTAATGGTTTACCAGGAATTGTATAAGTTGGTCAAAAATGAGCGGGGCTCGCTCGTGGATGTATGTAAGGTTAAAAGATGGGTTGCTTAATCCAGATTTTCTGAATGGATTGGAAGAATTTATAGCATTTGCATGTAGTCAACCCGAATGGATGGATGGGCCTAGGATCAGGTGCCCCTGCAACTTACGCAAGTGTCAGAATAAAGCCTATAGAGATGTTGAAACTGTGAAGGTGCACTTGTGTAAAAAGGGGTTTGTTCCTGGGTACGATGTTTGGAACTGTCATGGTGAAACTGAGGAAATGTTTGCAGCTGTCACTAGCCAAGAAGTGTCAAATCCTATTGATGAACCATTTGTGAATTTAAACACATACGAAGAAATGGTGATGAATGCATCGGGTAACGAATTCAATCAGAATACATTTATGGAAGAACCAAATCCAGATGCACAACAATTTTATGATATGTTGTGTTCTGCAAATCAAGAATTGTATCCTGGTTGTGAGAGTCATTCCAATTGTCTATGGCTGCTCGGTTGTTGAATATTAAGGCGGAACATCGATTATCAGAAAAGGCATTCAATGCTGTAGCTGGGTTAATGAAGGAAGTTTTGCCAAATCATAATGTTGTAGCAGACAGTTTCTACTCAACGAAGAAGTTATTGCGTGGCCTTGGGCTCCCAGTTAATAAGATCGATTGTTGCTTGAACAATTGTATGATATATTGGGGTGAAGACTCAGAGCTGAGATGGTGTAAGATTTGCGGGCAATCGAGGTACAAAAACGGCGAAGGGGGAGCTAGTACAAGTAGGAGGAAAAGTGTGCCTTACAAGAGGATGCATTACTTCCCTCTTACTCCACGCCTCCAGAGATTATACAGATCTGAGGCTACAGCTGCTGATATGAGATGGCATGCCGAACATGAATCTAAAGAAGATGAAATGCGACATCCATCAGATTCAAAAGCTTGGAAGCATTTCAATGAAAATCATCCTGATTTCGCAGAAGAAATAAGGAATGTGAGATTAGGTCTTTGTACCGATGGCTTCCAACCGTTTGGTCAAGCGGGGCAACAATATTCATGTTGGCCTGTAATACTGACTGTATATAATCTTCCACCGTGGAAGTGCATGAAAGATACTGCAATGTTTTTGACAGTTTTGGTTCCAGGACCATCAAATCCAAAAGAGAAGATTGATGTCTTCTTACAACCGCTGGTAGCCGAATTGAAAATGTTGTGGGAAACAGGAGTCATAGCCTACGACATTTCTATGAAACAAAATTTCATCATGAGAGCTGCTTTGATGTGGACAATCAGTGACTTTCCGGCATATGCAATGTTGTCTGGTTGGAGCACTTCTGGGCGTCTGGCATGCCCTCATTGCATGTATGATTCAGATGCATTTACATTGCAGAAGAGTGGTAAGCAGTCATGGTTTGATAATCATAGAAAGTTCTTGCCTTCGAATCATCCTTATAGGCGAACTTGATCGCCTTCCGGAAGAACAAAGCAGTCACAAAATTCGCCGAACCGGTTAGGTCTGGCACAGATATATTTGATACTATAGAGCATTTGGGGTTGAGGTATGCTTGGGAACCAGATGCAGATAGAATAAATGGCCGTATATGTAAAGAACATAACTGGAAGAAGCGGAGCATTTTTTGGGATTTGCCGTATTGGAGCACAAATCTCATCCGGCACAACTTGGATGTTATGCATATTGAGAAAAATTTCTTTGATAACATATTTAACACGGTACTAAACATCCCGGGAAAAACCAAAGACACTGCAAAGTCGAGAGAAGAACTTAATCAGTATTGCAGAAGAGGTGATTTGAGAAGGAATGCTGACGGGACCTATCCTAAAGCCTGTTACACTCTTGACAAAATTTACGAGAAGTTTTATGTAACTGGATTAGAGGATTAAAATTTCCTGATGGTTATGCTTCAAATATCGGTAGGTGTGTGGACATGCATAAGCTCAAGTTGTTTGGCATGAAGAGTCATGACTGTCATGTTTTCATGCAACGGTTATTGCCCATAGCTTTTCGTGAGTTGCTTCCGCAACATGTGTGGAAGGCATTGACAGAGCTCAGCTTGTTCTTTAAGGAGTTATCTGCCGCAGTCATTACTTCTGCATCCATGGAAAGGCTTGAGGAGGAAATTCCAATTATTTTATGCAAGCTGGAGCGAATATTTCCTCCAAGTTTTTTTGACTCAATGGAGCATTTACCGGTTCACTTGCCATACGAAGCACGTATAGCTGGTCCCGTGCAGTATCGCTGGATGTATCCTTTCGAGAGGTAAACACCCAAATCAGTAATACATGTTGACATTTCAAATATTATTTTATTTATGCGAGGAAGTTGGTTTATTTATATTTTCAACTTTACATATAGGTATCTTAAGAAGTTAAAAAATAATGTGCGGAATAAGGCAAGGGTTGAAGGTTCTATATGCAATGCACACTTGGTTGAAGAAGTTTCAGCTTTTGCCTCGCATTACTTTGAGGGTCACGTTCATACGAGGACCCGCAATCTTGGTCGTAACGATGACATATGTGTGGACGAAGGAGAACCTACTGACGGTAGAATATCAATATTTAAAAGTATCGGCCGTTCATTTGGGAGGCAGAAGTCAAGACAATTAAGCGATGTGGAGTATAATGCAGCACATTATTACATCCTAATGAACTGTAGAGAAGTCGACCCATACATTGAGTAAGTATATGTACACTTCATTAATTGCTTAATTAGAACTTCTACTTTAAATTGTAAAATACCATACTATTTAATTGCTAACAGAAGTTTTAATTGTTATAATCCCTTAAGGATGTATTGTGATAGACAACGACAGATGGATCCCAGCATCAGTCAAATTGCCATTGGGCAGAAGTTAGAAACGGAGTTCGCTTATTGGTTTTATGAATTTGTGAGTACTATCACTCAATCAATTACAATAATGGCTTTTATTTTTTGAATTGATTGTGAATAGCTTATTAATTTATAGGTAAACGGTCCATGGTTCACAACCGATAATATTTTCATTAAATGTCTAGCACAGTGGCCATTGAAGACCGTAACTACCTATACTGGCTATTTTGTTAATGGATACAAATTTCAAATTGAACGACTAGCATCTTCAAGAGGGACGCAGAATTGGGGCGTATGTGTTAAAGGAGAAAGTGCTGGAGCAAATATGCAGGATTATTACGGAAAGTTAGTAGAGGTGGTCGAAGTTGAATATCCCGGTTGGCCTATGAAACGAACTGTATTGTTTCGTTGTGATTGGTTTGATCCGACAATTCCTGTCGGTAAAAGGGTTCATAACGACTACAATCTAGTTGAAGTAAACCATCGACGAAGATTGCAGAAATATGAACCATTCATTCTTGCATCCCAAGCTCAGCAAGTGTTTTACTGCGGATATCCAAGTTTGCGCAACGACAAGCGAGATTGGTGGGCTGTTTCTAAAATCGTTCCACGTTCAACAATCATATTAGATGAGAGTTCATCAAGTCAATCAACTGAGTGCCCTGCATTTCAAGAGGATGAGATGGAAATGCATGCAATTGAGGACGACACAAGGGCTCCTGAAACATCACTTAGAGATCCAAATGGTGATGTCCAAGAAATTGAGGATGCAAATGTTCGGTTTCCTTCCGATGATAATGAAACTGAATCACAGTCCGATACGGCATCGGATGTTGAACCAACATTTCACGAAACAAATGACACTGATTAAAGATATAGGTTCATTCAATTTCGATTTATTTTTATAAGTGTTAAATTTTTGTATGTTTATTAATTATTCGTAATTATATTGCATTGCATTAATCTTTAGTATTTACAGTATGACGGACCGAGGTAGATCTACCCCTGACGGACATAGCCCTGCTGCGTCACATCCCACTACCAGCCCTGACGCACGGACTTCCGCCTCTCCAGGCGTCGACGCTCATCCAGTATTTTCCTCTACCCGATCGGCACAGACCTCTGAGAGTTCTTCTTTGGTCGGTCGCACCGTACTTCGATTGGATGCCGATGGGCTGTAAGTATATACTAATTGTAACTATATGTTTATGTTTTTAAGTTAATTACTTATTTTAATTAGTTTTTTTAACAGCTTTATTGAGCAGCATACTGTATCGAGCCGGATCAGCTCTATATTTCAGAGCCATGCTGATCCCAGTGGCTACGATTGGCACCATGTATCTGCGGCCACGAGGGAGTTTTATTTTTCAGAGTTTCAGGTAAACTTTTTAAATACATTTTATAACTGATATAAAATTTTCTAATCTTAATATATCTGAAACTAACTGTTTATTTCAATGCAGAAAAAGTTTACGTGGGACCCTACCATCCATGATGCCATTAGGGCAGCATGGAATGCTCTTGCGGCACGCCGATACTCCGACATGCTTTATCGTTGGAGGAGTTCGGGTGACCATCCAGGCATGTGCCAGAGGGTATTTGGGCCAGCTGGCAGCAGGCGTGGCAGTCCGAGGCATGGATCAGGAGGTCCGCATCAGCCAGCACGAACCGCCGATCTGAGAAGGGCGGTCGTGGCACGGGCCTCTCCTGTCACACTGCGGTTCCATTTCTATTCAGGAGCACAGGCGCCGTATGGTAAGAAAACATAAACAATTTAAATACTAATTTAGTCATTTACAAATACTTGCATTTATATTCTTTCTTCTGCTTTTGTAGTCCGAGCAGGAGGGCAGAGATCCTGGTGAGTTTCGTCTATTCAGGGCGACACACAGGAAGGACGGTTCCTGGGTCGATACACGATCACGGAAGGTTGGGTAAGAAATTAGATTTATATTTTATTTGTTTAATTTCTAATATTTTATTCAGCTTTATATATGATTCATTTATCATTGATTTTATAACTCAAAGGCACGAGTCGAGGAGCTTCAGTCTCAGGCTTCGCAGGTCGACTCCACTGATGGGGGCCGCCCGTCGAACTCTCACCAGAGGAGAGTCGATGTATTTTTGGAGGCTGTTGGTGCCCAGCCGCGAGACCGTAGGGTCTATGGTTTGGGCACCAGAGCTTCCAGATATTTTTCCCATCAGGGCTCCAGTTCGCATGGTTCTGGCGATATTCCTCCGAGCAGATAGACGACATCCGGAGATCTATCAAGGAGGAAGTTCGCCAGGAGGTTCGGGAGGAGCTTGCAGAGATGAGAGACCAGATGCGTCAGATGCAGGATTTAGTTCGTCTCCTGTCGCAGGGTTCATCCAGCCTCCGCAGCCTCCACAGCCGCCTGCAGATACATGATGTATTTTTTTTCACTACTTGATGTATTTTTTTATTTTTTTGTTTTGTATATGAAAATTTTAAATAATTAATAAAATAATTTTTATCTATTTTTAAAAATTTTGTAATGATTGTTTTGGTCAATTGTATTAGCAATTACATTGTATTAGCAAGTTTATTTTATATTATTTTTTAAATAAATAAATTAATTTACTTTAAAAATTAAAAATAAATTTACTTTATTTTTTAAAAAAAATTAATTAATTAGCGACTATTTTTCATCGCAATTAATTTAAAAAAATAAAATTATGTTTTTTAATTTTTTTAAAAATAAAAATTAATTAGCGACGCAATTGCGACAAGATTTTTCATCGCAATATTTTTAAAAAATTTTTTTAAAAGCGACGCATTTAGGGGCATCGCAATTATTTTAAAAAATTAAAAATTATTTTATTTAAAAAATAAATTAATTAATTAGCGATGCTATTTTTCGCAATTAATTTAAAATATATTAAAAATTATTTATTTAAATTTTTTTTAAATTAATTAATTAGCGATGCAATTGCGACGATATTTTCTATCGCAAATATTTTTAAAAAATTTTTTTAATGTAGCGACGCATTTAGTCTGCGTCGCAATATTGCGACGCATTTAGGGCATCGCAGAGAGTCGCTGTTAAGCGACGCAATTGGCAAATTAAAGTTGCGACGAACATTTTAGTGACGCCTTTATTGCGTCGCTAATGCGTCCTATAGCTTAGTTTAGCGACGCATTTGGGCGTCGCTATATTTAATTTTTCTTGTAGTGAGAGTTATTCCTTGATGGAAAAGTTGTAATTTTAAAAAGATGTTTATTCCCTCAGCTATTTTCTGGATAAATGCTATCATGTACATTTATCCATGAATAACTTTTGGAAAGTCAAACACTACCTAAAAGTTTGAATCTTTTTATGTCTAATGCTCAATGTTTTGAAATCCGGACCGAACCGGTCCAATCAAAAACCGGTCATCAGTCCGATCTGGTTTTATTATTAAAGTTGACTTTTATATGACCCGGTAAAAACCAAAAAAACCCATTAAATCGGCCGGATTTCAACCGGTTCAACCCGGTTTTTAGATTTTTTTAAATTTTTTTTAAATTATATTTATATTTATATTATTAAATTAAAATTTAATTATAATATTATCCAGTCTGACCAAACCGGTTCATTCGGTCCAACCGATTGACCCGCGACCTAAATGTTAGGTCGGTTCATTGTCCGGTCCGGTTTTCAAAACATTGCTAGTGCTTAAAGATAAGCTTTAAACGAAAAAGTATTACAAAAAAAAAGGAATGGCCTGTTAATAATAGTTGCTTCTGCATCGAGCCAATGAATCGATATCTCATCTTTTGCTTCGCTGCCCCTTCTCTTCTTCTTTTTAGGCAATGGTCTCCTCTAAAATCAAGGTTCAAGTTTGATCATCTAATATTCATCATATGTGGTCATCTTGGTGAGTAAGTCATGTTCTTCATCAATGAAAGATTGCTTAGGACAAATTAGCAATGTACATATCTTGACACGTTTGAAAGAAAAAGAATTCCAAACTCTTCATCGCTAAATCTGTCATTCTCCATGTCCTCTTTAAAAAAAACCTTCTTAACTTTGATTTATGGGAACTCCTGCCTTATCTCTGCTAAAGCCCATCTCATCCTCAAAAATTTATTAAACCAACCTTCATATCTTGTATACATATTTATCACCAACAAAAGCTTGGGACGCTGGCTTAATGGTGCATTAATAGGGAAGGATGAAGTGCCATGCTCTCTAGCTCCAGCTTAAAAGAATGCGTTCGTTCTCTTCTTTGTTAGAGAAGTCCAAAAATGCTGGTTTTAAGTACAACGACCATCCCGAGCCCTGACGAGTTGTTTTGACTTCACGCTTGTTTAGAATCATTTGAATGGCTGGAGAGGTTTAATTAAGATCCCATTAGGCCTTTCAAAGGGACAAAAAGATTGGCCTCGAGCAGATTGATTATTGAAGGAGATTCTCTCACGGTTATTCGATGGATTCGTCGGGATGGGTATCTTCATTCCACCAATCCCCTTTTCCGTGCAATTTGGGATTCTCTCGGACTACAACTATGCCTCTGATTCGCCATGTTTATAAGGAAGCCAATGCGACGGCTGATTGGGTTGCGAATGTTGCAGCTCGCCATCCAGACCCTTGGGAATGGCATATGGGTGACCCATGCCCTGTTATTTTACAGCAAATCATGTACTCTGACTTCTCGGGTTTGACTCATGCCAGACTGGCGTGATCGTCCGCTTGTAATAAAAAAAAGGAACAAAAGATTCGATGGACATTTACCCTAACATCCCATCAGACATCCACTATGGTCCATACTGAAGCCGCAAGCTATATCTCATTAGTTTTAATCATCTAGATCATGTTCTAAGACGAATAGGCTAGAAGCCACAAGCTATGTCTCATTAGTTTAATTTCTGTTTTGTTTTGTTTTATTTTTTTAATAGGTGAAGCATGAGGGAGCCCTACTTTTTAAATTAAAATTTTTAAAAAAATGTATAGAAAAAGTCGAGCCTAGCTAGGGATGGCAATGGTACCATTTTTAACGGATCAAAAAATCTCGAATAACAAGAATTTCTTGTTAATGGCTAAACGGATAAACGGTTCGGAAATGATATTCTTCGCCCTATTCTCGTTTATCCATCCTCGTCTCCGTTAGCTTTAATATAATATATTTAAATTTACAATTAGTTTTAATATAATATATTTAAATTTTACAATTAGTTTTAATATAATATATTTAATTTTTAAATATATATATATATATATATATTAATATATATATAATATTAAAAATTAAAATTTTAAAATAAATAATATATATATAGTAAAATATCTTTAGCTTTTTTTTTTTTTTTACTCAGTTGTCTCTTTGTTCTTGTTTATGTTTCTTGATTGGTTTTTATCTTATTCTAAAAATTTATTTTTTTTTTTAATAAATTATAATTTAATAAAATATTTTTTTTTTATAAATATATTCTTTCACTATTGATCTCCATCTTATCACCTCTCGCATGCTAAGCAAGCAAACTACCATTTGAACTACATCCCCATTGACAAAACGGAGCATCTTTTTGTTCTCGAGGATAATTATTTGGATCACAAGAAAATCTTTTCCTTTTGAATCATCCGCAGCAGTTCCCACTTGTATTGCGTTGGCGTACGTGTTTAATGGAATCGGAAGGTGGTATTGTTGATGAGGGTAGGGTCTTGGCACCATTCGTTTGACCATCCATGTTGCATGATGTAGATGGCTTCACTTTCTCAAATGCTAGTGCATAGGATCATGTTCAATGATTTATCGCATTCCACCTAATTCTTGCTTCCTTTACCTCTCTTTCATAATCATAATAAAAAGTAGGCTTAATTCGCACATGCCCTTCAGTGAATTGGGTTTTAACATTGAAAAAGACTTTGTACACCGCCCATGGTGCAGCAAATCCTACGTGAGCTGCACCGCTCCTTCCTATTGGTCCACATGGATCCCATGTGGCCTGACATGATGGGACAGAATAGCAGGGGGATAATGTTACTTTTTGATCGTACATCCATTAAAAGTCGTTCAGCATTTCACCATTGGTGTGAAGACGAAAATGCCCTTTCCCTCCAGCCTACTTCAACCCGCCATCTTATTTGGATTTTGCTGATAAAAAATTGCAAGGTTCTGGCCTGAAAGAAGAGTATCCGAAGGAGTGACAAAGCTCTGCCAGACGACATCCTTGCGCGCATTCAAGAGAACAAGATTCTCATCGTCGCGGAGACTGGCTAAGCGACGGAGGAGTTGTGAGTGTTGCTGCTCCAGACCTCAGCTCCCTTCGAAGAGTCGAAGAGAACGAGACCTCCGGCCTCATTGAGTTGAAAAAACGAATTATATCCGACAGAAACATGAGCGCCGACAACCCATACAGGCGCCTGCTCGAAGGACGGGATCGATCTCGAGTTGAAGCGAATGCCGACTTCATACTGGTTAGGTTCGTCAGGGCGGCTAAAGAACTCCAATGCAAAGTTCCCATCGGGGGAGATCCAGGAATCATGCTTTGCAACCGAAAGCTTAGAACCAAGAGGAATTTCCCAAGCTTAGATATGAAAGAAGACAGTGGAACAGAGTAAGAAAATGGGGAACCAAAATAGGGTGTCGTGGGTTTTTGAGCAGGGTTTTGAACTAGGGTGTCGTGGGTCTTGAACTGGGGGTGTCGGGGTCTTGAACTGGGGTATCGTGGGTCTTGAACTAGAGGGTCATAGGTCTTGAGCTAGGGTGTCGGTCTTGAACTGGGGTGTCATGGGTCTGAACTGGGGGTGTCGTGGGTCTTGAACTAGGGGTGTCATGGGTCTTGAACTAGGGTGTCGTGGGTCTTGAACTAGGGGTGTCATGGGTCTTGAACTAGGGTGTCGTGGGTCTTGAACTGGGGTCGTGGGTCTTGAACTGGGGTATCGTGGGTCTTGAACTGGGGGTATCGTGGGTCTTGAACTGGGGGTGTCGTGGGTCTTAAACTAGGGTGTCGTGGGTCTTGAACTGGGGGTGTCCTGGGTCTTGAACTAGGGTGTCGTGGGACTTGAACTGGGGTGTCATGGGTCTTGAACTAGGGTGTCATGGGTCTTGAACTGGGGGTATCATGGGTCTTGAACTAGGGTGTCGTGGGTCTGAACTGGTGTCGTGGGTCTTGAACTAGGGTGTCATGGGTCTTAAACTGGGGTAAACTAGGGTGTCATGGGTCTTGAACTGGGGGTGTCGTGGGTCTTGAACTAGGGTGTCATGGGTCTTGAACTAGGGTGTCATGGGTCTTGAACTGGGGGTGTCGTGGGTCATGAACTGGGGTGTCATGGGTCTTGAACTGGGGTATCGTGGGTCTTGAACTAGGGTGTCGTGGGTCTTGAACTAGGGGTGTCGTGGGTCTTGAACTGGGTGTCGTGGGTCTTGAACTGGGGTGTCATGGGTCTTGAACTGGGGGTGTGGGTCTTGAACTAGGGTGTCATGGGTCTTGAACTAGGGTGTCGTGGGTCTTAAACTAGGGTATCATGGGTCTTGAACTGGGGTGTCGTGGGTCTTAAACTAGGGTATCATGGGTCTTGAACTGGGGTGTCGTGGGTCTTGAATTGGGGTGTCATGGGTCTTGAACTGGGGGTGTCGTGGGTCTTGAACTAGGGGTGTAATGGGTCTTGAACTAGGGTGTCGTGGGTCTTGAACTGGGGTGGGTATCATGGGTCTTGAACTGGGGTGTCGTGGGTCTTAAACTAGGGTATCATGGGTCTTGAACTGGGGTGTCGTGGGTCTTGAACTAGGTGTTATGGGTCTTGAACTGGGGTGTCATGGGTCTTGAACTGGGGTGTCGTGGGTCTTGAACTGGGGGTATCGTTGGTCTTGAACTGGGGGTGTCGTGGTCTTGAACTAGGGTGTCGTAGGTCTTGAACTAGGGTGTCATGGGTCTTTAACTGGGGTGTCGTGGGTCTTGAACTGGGGTGTCATGGGTCTTGAACTGAGGTGTCGTGGGTCTTGAACTGGGGGTGTCGTGGGTCTTGAACTGGGGTGTCGTGTGTCTTGAACTGGGGGTGTCGTGTGTCTTGAACTAGGGGTGTCATGGGTCTTGAACTTGAGGTGACGTGGGTCTTTAAATGGGGGTGTCGTAGGTCTTGAACTAGGGTGTCTCGGTCTTGAACTGGTGTCATGGGTCTTGAACTAGGGGTGTCATGGGTCTTGAACTTGGGTCGTGGGTCTTGAACTAGGGTGTCGTGGGTCTTGATGGGTGGGTCTTAAACGAGGGTGTCGTGGGTCTTGAATTGGGGGTATCGTGGGTCTTGAACTGGAGGTGTCGTGGGTCTTAAACTAGGGTGTCGTGGGTCTTGAACTGGGGGTGTCATAGGTCTTTAACTGGGGGGTGTCGTGGGTCTTGAACTGGGGGTGTCGTGGGTCTTGAACTAGGGTGTCGGGGTCTTGAACTGGGGTGTCATGGGTCTTTAACTGGGGGTGTCGTGGGTCTTGAACTGGGTTGTCATGGGTCTGAACTGGGGTGTCATGGGTCTTGAACTGGGGGTATCGTGGGTCTTGAACTGGGGTGTCGTGTGGTCTTGAACTGTGGGTGTCGTGTTGTCTTGAACTATCGTGTGTCTTGAACTGGGGGGGTCGTGTGTCTTGAACTAGGGTGTCGTTGGTTTGAACTGGAGTGTCGTGGGTCTTGAACTAGGGTGTCTGGGTCTTGAACTGGGGTGTCATGAGTCTTGAACTAGGGGTCATGGGTCTTAAACTGGGGTGTCATGGTTCTTGAACTGGGGGTATCGTGGGTCTTGAACTAGGGGTGTTATGGGTCTTAAACTAGGGTGTCGTGGGTCTTGAATTGGAGTGTCATGGGTTTTAACTAGGGGTATCATGGGTCTTGAACTAGGGTGTCTCGGGTCTTGAACTGGGGTGTCATGGGTCTGAACTAGGGTGTCATGGGTCTTGAACTGGGTGTCGTGGGTCTTGAACTGGTGTGTCATGGGTCTTAACTGGGGGTGTCGTGGGTCTTGAACTGGGGTGTCGTGGGTCTTAAACTGGGTGTCGTGGGTCTTGAACTAGGGTGTCGTGGGTCTTGAACTACGGTGTCGTGGGTCTTGAAGTAGGGTGTCATGGGTCTTGAACTAGGGTGTCATTGGTCTTTAACTGGGGGTATCGTGGGTCTTGAACTGAGGTGTCATGGGTCTTGAACTGGGGTGTCGTGGGTCTTGAACTAGGTATCGTGGGTCTTGAACTGGGGGTGTCGTGGGTCTTGAACTAGGGTGTCTTGGTCTTGAACTGGGGTGTCATGGGTCTTGAACTAGGGTGTCATGGTCTTAAACTAGGGTGTCGTGGGTCTTAAACTAAGGTGTCGTGGGTCTGAACTGGGGTATCGTGAGTCTTGAACTGGGGGTGTCTTGGGTTTCGAACTGGGGTATCATGGGTCTTTAACTGGGGGTGTCATGGTCTTGAACTAGGGTGTCGTGGGTCTTGAACTGGAGTGTCATGGTCTTGAACTGGGGGTATCATGGGTCTTGAACTAGGGTGTCGTGGGTCTTAAACTAGGGTGTCATAGGTCTTGAACTAGGGTGTTCGTGGGTCTTGAACTAGGGTGTCGTGGGTCTTGAACTGGGGTTTCGTGGGTCTTGAACTGGAGTGTCGTGGGTCTTGAACTGGAGTGTCGTGGGTCTTAAACTAGGGTGTGGGGTCTTGAACTGGGGGTAATCGTGGGTCTTGAACTAGGGTGTCGTGGGTCTTAACTGGGTGTCGTGGCTCTTGAACTGGAGGTGTCGTGGGTTTTGAACTAGGGGTATCGTGGGTCTTAAACTACGGTGTCGTGGGTCTTAAACTAGGATGTCATGGGTCTTAAATTGGGGGTGTCGTGGGTCTTAATCAGAAAAACTTGTTTATAATACATTTTGTCTGGAACCCTTCCTAATCATAGGCTGTTAGCTATATCACATCATAGCTGATTGCTGATTTCCTCTCTGCTGTCGTTTTCTTCTTTTCCTTCTAGTCTC